>KZ807305.1:470414-486799 GCA_000696205.2 Oncopeltus fasciatus | reverse complement strand
TATTATAAATATATAAAGAAAATTCATTTCATTGTTAAGATTTTTAATTATAGCAATTGCTTTAACTAAAGACTTGACATAAGTTATGAAATTATTTACTGTATATTCACTAAAACATAACTATAAATAAAAATATAATTTTCTTTTTAAATGATTAGGCTAAATCTGAAATAAAATGGTGTATCTAGGTAGATTAAGTAAGGATCAAGCTAAAAATTACTAATAGAGCATAATTATGCTTCAAACTCCCCCCCTCCAAGTTTGCTATCTTAATGGCGAGTTATACTGCTAGTATTTAAATAAAGATAATATTATACAGAATGATAGCATTATAAGAAAAAATTACATTGATAGTTTTTTGTTATTGATAATGTGTGCCAAATGACTTTTATTAATAGAACTTATAAGATGGCACAGAAACAGGAAAAAGTCAGTAAGATTATTTGACAGTGAAGGCCAATATATTCACAAAAAGATAAATCTGGTGTGTGCTAATGCCTTACAGGTTGGTATTGGTTTTTTCTTTAAAATGCAATTTTGAATAGTTTTGAATAATAAGGTTCTGTTTTTTTTTTTGTTTTTTTTCTCCTAACAATGTTTAAAATATATGATTTGTATAATTAAATTAATTAAAATGAATATTGTTTAAGCATTTGCTTTATATATAACTGCATTGATTCCTGTTAGGCTTCATGATCTGATTCCACAGATATGAACTGGGAGTTCTTTGAGCTTGAAAAAATACCTTTCTCTTTTCGCAATGTTATTATGAAATCACTGCCTGATCAGGTTTTATGAATGAAGGGCCTTCACCCACTAACAACCACTCCTTTCATTGGTAAAACTGATTTTTTTTTTTTTCATTAAATAATTTATAAGTAAATATTGAAATTAACAAAAAATTAAGTATAACCCTCCGTAGGTTCTCTTTTTTCAAAAATATCTATAAACATTGCCAATTTAATGTAAAAGTGATTGGTAAGGGTCGTCTCTTTTCATTTGGACTAATTCATCCAAAGAGGAGATTTATAATGGTCTACTACCTTTATTGTATTAATAAATTAAATTGTTGGTTCAGGAAGTGAGATGGGTAATATATTATTATGGATAAGAAAAAATTATGGTTATATAAAGAGTAAAAAATAGATACTCTTTATTATTTTACATCAGTTTAAGCTTTAGCATTAATTCATAAATGACTGATAAACATTACTGCATTAAACAATTGATCACAGTATCATAACTATTACAATATTGTATCGAGATGAAATTCTATTTTATCCTAGGCACCTTCTCAAAAAGGAAATAGGCCTGTCATCATTATAGGCCTTGGTTCAAATTCCTTGTAGATTATGATAAGGTCCATCGTCATGGACCGTGATAAAGCCCATAAGTACTCTTAAAAGTACTCAGATCAAAATAAAGGACTTTTTCTTGCACAAATATATATCATTGTAATCTTATTCCTATTCACATTGTAATATAATTACAAATACACTCTCATTCTTACTGTTGTATGAATTGAATTACATTAATATTTACAACCTTATTTGGAGTCAGTTATTACTTGGCTACTAATTACCACTTATAATAGTTAACATATATTTATGTAATATATATATGTGTTTATATGACTTTATTCTTGATCCATGGCAAACAAGGAGAAATTAGTACTCTATTCTTTTTCTTTACTCATTGGAAAAATGCTCATGAGGGATGTTACCAGTACCAGGCCATGATTCTATTAAGCCACTACAAATAAAAGCATAGAAAGAAAAAAAACAGTGCTCTGTGGGTATTTTAACTATTACTTTGCTTCCGAAAAATATCCTAGATATAAGTAACTAATTACTAATATACTTCATAATATATGAATAGAACATATATTAGCTTGTATTTATAATTAAATCTTTTTTAATGTGACTATTTTTTTAAAGAAAATATAAATGTCTAAAAATTAAAATAAATACTTATTTATTTATTTTATTTTTCTTGAGTGATTTCTTGAACTGACAAATTACTTGAATTAATAGGTATCATTTATTATTTATTAAATGGTAAATGTATTACCATTAGGTTTGAGAGATGTATACCTGTAAACTCTCCACTACCTTATGCTCCCAAACTGTTGGTGATGAATCAGACATTTTACACACCAGCTCTGTAGCTTTGCAACATTATGCCATTTCCTCATTTTATTTAGTTCTGAATTAAGACCAGTTAGAGGGCAATCAACTTTTTGTAAGGTAGTGCAAGGAAAATTATAAATTAATTATAATAAACACACAATTTTTTCATAGGTCTTTAAAAAGAAGATCTAAAAAAAAATTAATTTAACTTTCCCCTTCATGAGGTCATGATACTATCTCAACCCTTAATTCATAAATAGATTCTCTTAGTTCTGGAAAAAGTAGGAACTTCACTGATTTTAGTAGAAAATACTTACTTGACAGCCGGTCTCCACATTGGCATACATGCCTGGTGCAAAAGGCACATGAGCACAGGAGAAGGTTGTTGGAGGAACAGATCTGAAGAGTGGGTAGTCCACTCCTGGCTGGCCTGGGATCTTGGATAGGTCCTGTTCCTTCCTGCTCGGTCGTAGAGGTCCATCTACTGGCACTCGAATCGGAGACCGCTTCTGCGAATATAAACCCAAACATTTCAATATTTCTGCTCTTAGTTCCACTGCGGGAGTTTTGATTTCATGAAAATATCTCTTTCATTTAGAGGATCTCTCTCTCTAAATAGGACCTATCGAGGATATTACCTCCCATTATTTCGCTTCCACAATTAATTATTACAGAAATATAAAAAAATTATAAAATTCAACTAGCACGTAAGAGGTTAGGTTATTTCGCCAATTCGAAATCCCATAAAATAAAATAATTAAACATGCATTGGTATGTTTAACTATTTGGCAATTTGTCCATACTTCACAACGTAGTAAAAAAAAAGAAAAAAAAAAGTCTGTCTAACTAAGCAGATTTTCCATATTTCAATAAGATGGAAATAAATTAAAGTAAATGGTGAATTATATCATATAAATTGAGGGGAACCATGATTCTAAAAGTAAAGACCACTGAACCAAGCTCTATAGTGCCTAAGAAGTACTCTACTAAAAAATGTTTTCCGCCAAAATGTTATAGAACATAAACTTTAGAAAATTAGATTTTGTACATATTACATTCTAAAAGCCGAATATCAACTCAAATTATATCAGACATCAACCATTTTGGTCTTTCACGAAACCCCTCATCTGATTTGTTATAAAAAGCCTAAATACCAAAGTTAGTTTCTAGATATTAAAATAAGAAGGCAATCAAAACATTCTTTAATAGTTTTCCTAATAAGCGGTTTTCACATAATTTGTAATAAACCATAAACGATAGAAAATAACATTTTAGACCTATTGTGTGCTATAAACTTTCTCATATTACTTAATGTATTAAGACTTTAAATTGTGTACTTCCTCTTAACCTCCCTCTCACTTGTCCAACTTCAGTCTATAACAGTTTAATAAGTTTCTCCAATGTAGGATGGGTGAAGATCTGTTGAAGTTTCCAAAAGACGCACCATCGGTCTAACCTGAATAGCTTGATTTCCCTTCGGATCATCTGTTTAAAAATTTCCTCACAATACCAAAAGAATTATGTAATACAACTTCCATGAAAATCTTCAGAGCTATGTTAATTTTTGTTTTATTTTGCATTCTAAATTTTTTTTATGTTTACAATTATTTTGAAAGATAAGTAGTTTAATACATTATTTATTTTGTTCAAAGAGTAGCAAATAGATTCTATACATTATAAGCTCGTCGGACCTTTTGTTTTTTCTGCGCACTTATTCAGATGATAAATTTGATCGTAGATTGAGCAGTTTAGTTGACACGTCATAAAAATATCGGTTCGCCGATCTCTATGTACTTTCCTGAATGCATGATCTGATGTCAGTGTTTTCAGCCTTTAAAGAAAAAATATACATAACAAGTTTTATTAAAATATTTATGGCTCTTTTAGCCCTACATTTTATTTTTTATGTTTTTGGTTCTGAAATATCTCAAATGCGATGAAATGTTGATTATCTATCACGAACATAGGTGACATGAACCTATGAAGCTGAAACTTCCATGCTTCCTTTCAACCCAAAATTTGATTCTTACAAATACACACGTTTCTTTCTTTTTTTTGTGTTTTAAAAGTATTTATTTTTTTGGTTAGCATACAAAAAAGAAAAGAAAAAGTATCTAAAAATAAAAATAATCCTTTATTTTATTATTAATGTAATAAAACCAACCAATAGTAATTGGCTTATAAATTGGTTGGACTAATGGGTGCAGTCTTACTGCAACCTCCCCACTGTAGTAGTCTAATTTGAGAGTATTTTGTGTTATTTAATAAGTTTTTATTTCTAATTTATCGAAATAAGGTATTTAATGAAAGTTTTGTTGTATGAGCATGAATGATGTTAATGTTATGAATGTTAATGATTAAATTATCCTAAAAAAATAAATACTTCTGATGGATTTAAGAGATTCTTCATTCCACTGAATGTTAAAGCCTCACGGAACTATAGAAGTTAGATTACTAACTTAAATAAAAAGTTAAGTCAAATGCAATAACATTGAAGGTTATAGTAAGTTCCTACATTATCCTCTAACTAATCTTGCAGCTTTGAATCCAATCACCCTTTAGCTTTCAAATAGCAAAATATGCTTTACTGATTATATATTTCGATATCGTCCCGATATATGTGCTTCAAATATCACCCCATCATCTGTCGAAAGATATTATCATATAGATGTTTCTTGGCTTATTCATACCACAGTATTTACTTAGTTTTTCTATAAATAGCTATTTTTGAAAGAAATATTTTTGCATTAAGCCTTCATCAGTGACGCTGTTGTCTCGGAGATATTCATTCCAAGAGAATATGACATTAATAAAAAAAAATATAAAAAATCTTAAAATGAGATTGCTATATCACATTTTGCCAATTAAAATTTAAAGAAAAATATGTATAAGGGTGTGCTCCATACTTAGTCTGTGTTTTGGTGGCCGGAGTTTGATTCCAGACTTGTTCCTAGACTGTTGAAGTCTAGGTGTAGAATGTATCTACATCAAATTATTTATTATGGCTGTGTAATCATCTACTTATTGTTTGGTTCTTTTAAATTGTGCGTCTTTTCAAAATATTATTTATTTCATTTTTTTTTGCAACTACTATTTTATAAAATATTACAATAAACTAGACGTTTAAATGTTTCAAACAATTATTGCAAGGGAACAAAACTAAAAATCTATCTGTCCCAGCCAGGACTCGAACCTGGATCTCCTGCTATCCGGGCCGGTGTATTTTACATTTACGCTACCGAGACAAGTCTGATGAGTTATTAAATTCCCCGCACTAGTGTAGAGAGTCTAGCCCACGAGAAAGACGAATACATCGTCTTATGCTCGAAGAAGCTGTCATTGTCTAGCTATTTAGACGACTCTCGTTATTTACTTTTTATTTTCATTTATAAACATTAATTTGTAATTACTATTGTGGTTTATTATCCCACGTAAATTTTAAACAATTAATGCGAGGGAATAGAATAAAAAATCTATCTGTCCCAGCAAGGACTCGAACCTGGATCTCCTACTTTCCGGGCCGGTATGCTTCCATTGTACCACCGAGACGAGCTAGATATATATAGTTATTCTATTCCCCCGCACTAATTGTTTTAAATTTACGTGGGATAATACACCACAGCTAAATTAATATTTATAATTTTAAATGTTTCCTGACATTTTAATGTTTCAGCACTGCTGATTATTCCGATTGCCTTAAATAACGGATCCATCCATCCGTGCCAGAAGTAGGAACACTGCATCACCACTCCTTGGTGTGTTAGTCATTCCCTGACACATATTTGCTTACTATATAGACCTGGCCTAGCTCTATGGTTGGTTTCGACAAGATGTTTGCCCAACATCCCCTAGCCAATCTAGACTATTGCAGTGGAGTTCTACGCCTGCTTCATGCTATAATTCCTAACAGAGCTGAGTAATACTCTAACAGACAAGTGACATTTTAGCTGCCCTTTCGGGCTGTCCAACGTACGAAACCAGTTTATTCTTCATGTTTTTGTTTTTTTACCAACCTTTTGATTTTTCTTATTCGTCTTTACCTTGAACATCTTCAAGGTATTGGCAAACATATCCTCCATCCTTCCTCCATTACCTGATAGACCATAAGAATTATCATAATCTTTGAAGAAATCAATTTTGAATTTGTAATTTTATAGCAGAATTTCCCTGAAGGAAATAAGGCAATTAAAAAGTAACATTTTTCTTCATTTCTTGAGAGATCCTATTTAAGGAAAGATAAAAGGGTACTTATAAAGTTTATAATTTGTATGTTCGCCCTCTTCCGTCTGCTTTTTTTTAATGAAGAGACCAAATTTGATATTCTTTTTTTATTTAGATTTTCGGATTCTTTCGGTAAATCGTGCAATGTCTTCGCTAACTGCTGAAATCGGTTGGAAGAGAGTGTGGGGGGGAGGGGGGTTGTGATACTCTTTGAAGTGAAGAGTAAATTCAATAATTATTAGTTGTTTGTTGTTTGTGAAAAACGAATAATAATTAATAAATTTATGAATATAACTTTGCATGTTGAGCGCTTCCCCCGTTAGAGCATAAAATGTTGGTATTCGAAATACACACTCGTTAATTTAATGATCAACCAAATATACTTTGGAATCATGAGCTAATTACTATATGATTTTATGTGTGTGTGTGTGTGCCGAATTTCATTCTTTTCAAATAAAAATTACTCCCCAAAGAGAATTCGATTAGTTATAATTAATTAATTTTAACTTTTGGTCCTCCCTAAGCCTCCCTTCTATCCCCTGTCGATTTCAGCCATTGACTAAATCACCCAATGGCTAAAAAAAAAGCTAATAATTAACTAAAAACATAATTTGGTTTAAATTATTTTTTGGAAAATTTTAACGAACTACATTTTTAGCATCTCAAATTTAGATCAGTAAAGATCCTCAAAAAATTTTTAAAAGTCGTTTCATGGTTACCTAAGATAGTTTGATTATTCCCTATGGGGAATTCTAAAATTTGTTTAATTTGTGATTTTCAGCAATTTTAGTTTTCTATCATATTTTGATTTATCTAATGGTTAGCGAATTATATACAATTTTGTTCAATTCTCATTATGTTATCATACTTCATATTCATACATATTAAACATGTTAAGTAAAGTAAATCAATTAAAGCAAGTCCTAGCCAGGGGACAGTTAGATTTTTATTCTATTCCCTTGCATTAATTGATTTAAATTTGCGTGGGATTAAATACCACAAATATAATTAATATTTATAAGTTAAATAAAGTAGTTCAGCCCTCTGGAGAAGAGGTTACTCAGTCATAGTTAGAATAACAGCGCCACCCGGTCACAGGGGTTAGCGTTACAATTCTCTAGCGCAAAAGGAAATCCGTCCAGTGCAGGGTACTCCATAAATTATCTTCAAATTTTGAACAACTTAAACAAAATTGTACAGTTTTTATGGATTCCTTCATATTCAGAAACGATGCAGCAGACAAAGCAGCGAAAGTGGCAGCAGTAAGCATGGCGTACCTAGAAATACAACGGCCATACTAAGTGACTCATCAGAATCTAAAAATAAAATTATTGATTATTGATATATATGTGTGTGTGTGTGTGTGTGTGTGTGTGTGTGTGTGTGTGTGTGTGTGTGTGTGTGTGTGTGTGTGTGTATAAAAAAAAATTACTAAGGACAGCATAATTATGTATTGTAATTTGTAGAATAGACATTTCTCATAACTATTAGGGCGTAATAACCTGGATGATTATCGCCTAAACAAAAAAAGCATATCAATCCACCCATAAATTAGCATTTCTTCTTGTAAGCCGACGAGGGATGCGACATGATTCGATTTCTTCAAAGGCCAAGGGCAGTGAGGTAGGAGGATCCCTGAATCGAGTTGACCACCCGAACCACCGGAGAATCTTGTTTTCCTAACGCCTCATCTCAGGTCGAAAACCTGTTTTTTTAAATATTTATTTTCATTGTAAGTCAAGAAGGCAGTGCTGCTTTCGCTTTCGTGAACAGTGTCAAGGCTGCCGACTCGAAAAAATAAAAGAAAAAAGGCATAACTCCAATTGTAAAAATACGAAATATTTACTATAAATTAGTGACTAGCATACTTTCCGGAAAGTAGGAGACCCGTGTTCGAGTCCCGCCTGAGGTAGTAAGATTTATTTATTCCAACTCCCTTGCATTTCTTGTATGACATATTTACTATTCCAAAACTTTACTGTGATTAGAACATATCATTATACTTTTGATTTATTGTACAGGCCCCCTGACAATGTCGTGACTAGATAAAAATACCAAGTGTATCGAAAAACAGATCCCTAATTTTTTTTTTCGGTTTTATAAGTAGCCAAACATCACTTCATGATAACGCTTCGTTGACTCCCCTGGAAAAAAAAAAAAAACAATTTTGCGGGCGGGAACAAAGATTACTGTGAACTGTGTGCTGACCTCTGATGGGATTTGCCCAAACTGTAGGAATGACTTAATCCAACTTTATTTTGTTGGTTTAAAAAAAATACTGCGTTCAATTAAGAATTAGTAGATATTTATATGTATATAAGATTTTCTGTTGGTATATCAAACTATACTTGTTGGTACATGACACAAGAGGAGCTATAAGTTTGGCATATACGTGTAGTTGCTAAACCAAATTCTTATTTATTTATTATTTGAATTTCTTTCCGCCCGTTTGACAGATTAATGATTTCTTTAATCGGAGGAATTGAGAAGATGGGAAAATTCAAAAATCGTGAACAACTGGTTATTTTTTATGTCTTTATAAAAAAGTACAACACATTAAAGCTTTACTATGTTTATCTAAAATGTTAATGAGACACCAGGTTATCCGAGGATATCCGTTGAGGGGACCCGTTCAAGTCTCCCGATTCTGCTAGAAAAGAAGATTATTTAAAGAATAGAAAAAAATGAACATAACTAATAATGTAACTAGGAACTTTGGCGAGCAATGGTTTTTTCGACAAGAGAAACCTTATTTGGTGAAGGGTTAATTTACCCTTTGAGCTTGTTTAAGCTAGTTGGGTTCGAGTCCCGGCTGAAGTAGTAAGATTTTATTTTTGACTCCCTTTGCATTTCTTGAAGAACATTTAACGTGGGATTACAAGCCACAATGAATATCGTTATTTAAAAAAGAAATGTCGGAAAAAACGAGAGTCTAACAAATGTCCGACAATGTTGGCTCCTTCGAGTATAAGACGATATATTCGTCTTATTTAGTTGGGGGTTTTAGAGTAAAGTGTGGGGAGTTGGAGAGATTATCTAACCTGTCTCTGTGGTGTAGGGGTCAGCATACCTGCCCGGAAAGTAGTAGACCCGGGTTTGAGTCCCGGCTGAGGTAGTAAGATTTTTTTTCAGGCTCCCTTTGCATTTCTTGTAGTAATTGTCTAAAATTTATTTTCCACATCACACGCACATTCATAACACATAACATCCTCAAATTTGTTCAAAATAAAAATTTCAAACATATACATTTATTTATGCATTTGTGTATTTATTTATTTGTTTAGGACAAATTTGAGGAAGATAATTAACAATTTAAGTAGGAAAATATTAAGCCCTACCTCCTACTCACCCATTCCAACCATTTGTTGCAGTCATTGCTCTCTTTGGCTTGTAATTTATCCTTATTTATACGTATCCTTATATGTACGTCTTTAATGAAAAGTCTGCTCAATTTCCGTATCTTTTTCGTGACTTTTTTTTATGATAGAAAAAATTGAATTAAATTTTTAAAAAAGTTAATGAGGTTGTTAAGAACGAAAAAACCGCGAAAAAAACACAGACTCGATTCCCAATCCCTTATGTGAACAGTCTCTGATTGGTAATATCCCTTACTTATGATTATGTGGAAGATAATTCAGTGTTATAAAACGGTTTCGTTCTGCTACTCGACAGGGAAAGTATTGATGTTTGATGAAATATTTGAGCAAGGTAACCAACCACAGGGAAACAAATCATCCCTTATGTAAAGTGTATGCCTAAGATAAGGGGTATAGTTCCGTTACACATAAAAAAAATCTATAACAGTTAACTTCCATCACAGTGATAACAGTGAAAGTAGAATACTACTGCGAAATCATTCCCTCCCTGCAATCTTCTCGTGGCTCCATCTGTGCTACAATTTTTCTTCATTTAGCTTTTCTTTTTTTCCACTCGAATTCAAATTCCTTCTGGATTGCACCCCCCAGTGGAAGCTTTATATGTATCTTCTATGTTATAAGTGGGGACAGGACGTTCTCTCTCGTCTTCGTGATAGGTAGCCCTGAAGGTGGCTTACAATGTAAACCGATACGTTGGCAGATAATCCTTTAAAAAAATACACTTTTTTTTTAATTTGTATTTTTTTTTTATCTACCTTGACCGAACCCCAACTAAAATCATCTAATTATTGTTATATTATATTATGTCTGTTTTGTTTCAAAGGTTCCTTGTAAAGTTGATGTGTAATGACTGACAAGTACTCATGTATTTGTTGTTAAAGATTTTTTTTTCCCCTGCTTGAAGTTAACATTTTTACACGCGTCACTTGAAATGTTTGAATATTTGTTAAATTAATAGAGGTTGTAAGACGTTATATTCGTTGGCCTCGTAGGTTAGACTCTCGACACTAGTGCTGGGAATTTAATAACTTATCGAACATGTCTCGGTAGCATAAATGGAAAATGCACCGGGCCGGATAGCAGGAGATCCAGGTTCGAGTCCTGGCTGGAACAGGTCGATTTTTTTTGTTCTATTCCCTCTCATTAATTGTTTAAAATTTACGTGGGATAATACACCACAACTAAATTAATATTTATTATTTTTTAAACTTCATTGTAGCCATGATAATTGCGGGAAGGTAGTAGTAGTAGTAGATTGAAGGGCCATCAACTTCTAGGTATATCTGCAGGTAGCCATTTCACTCTAAACACTCATGTTACTAAACAAGGGTCTACTTTTATATTAAAGCTTAAGTGTTTTGTTTAAGGGATCTCTTGGCTTAGGCCGGAACCCCAAAAGATAGCTATTGTACATTTATAGTTGTAACTAACTACCCCTAAAAAAAAAAAACAACAACAATTGCCCGTTGAAAAATAAGTTTTAAGTATAATTCTTTCATAGATAACATATCATTATCACTTTATTAAAGAATTTATCAAATATGATAACAATTCAAAAATTTGTGGAGAGAGAAATGTCTGCCTGTAGTGATAAGTAGTGAATTTCAAAAGGAGAGTTTTTTGACCGTAGATATTATTATTAGATGATTTTAGATGGGGTTCGGTCAAGGTAGATCCAAAAAACTACAAATTTAAAAAAGTGTTTTTTAAAAAGGATTATCTGCCAATGTTTCGGCTTACATTGTAAGCCATCTTCAGGGCTGTATAAATACAATGTCATGAAAATACAATAATAATTAACAATAATATAATAGAGAATTACCATAATATAATGTGATATCAAGAGTATGAATGTAGAAAGCTATGTAAGAGAATCTAAAAAGATTGTAAAAAACAATTTGAAAAAAAAAAATTGAAAAACATGCAGACAGCAATTTATTGAAAAATAATTGAATAACATTAAAACAGTAATTTACCACACCTACCTATCATGAAGGCGAGAGAGGACGTCCTGTCCCTAGGTTCACATTTCCATGGCTAAGGAGGAATATTATTTTTCAGAAAGAACCAATGTGGGAGATAGGGTGGGGGGGGGGAGGTAAGAGCCGGAAGGTACAAATGGAAAGCTGCCTGTTTCAAGAGAGGGCAATAAAAAGGACAAAGAAAAAAGGAAGGGTATTATTGGGAACAGGTAACTTTGAAATTGGGAAAAATGTTTGACAAGTTTATTGAGAAGGAGGGTTGATGGTTTTTAGAATGTTGAAGAAATTTGTATTTTTTTGGATCTACCTTGACCGAACTCCAACTAAAATCATCTAATAGTAGTGAATTTCTCGCTACTAAGAAGCATCACTCTGCGTGAGATACCTCTTCCTATAATTAGGGAAGTTGAGACACACTTAAGGGGATAAACGCTTGAATCAGTTGGTAGACGATTTCAAAACCTCCCCCGAGAAAACCCGTCCCGGCATTGGTATTTAAACAGTTTAAGTGATTTGGTAATGCAATTGGTTAAGTAGTGAAGGTTTTCAGCAACAACATCAGCTGTAGAAGCTGCAGCTGGAGATCAAAAGCCAAATTTAGATCAATTTTAGACTCTGTTTTCATAGAGTTTATGAAATTTTTAGGATTACTTTTGAATTAAAAAAAAAACAAAAAAAAAACTCAGTTCATTATTGAGTAAAATCGGACCAATAGGATTGCGAAATGGTTTGTTAGTCACTAACGTCGGTAGTCAAGTTTGTTTAAATATTGTTTTTTAAAATTTAGTAACCATAATACTGAGTTTGACGAAAAGAAATTTTGGCTGGATATTCCCAGGGGCACAGAAATAGAATACCTCTATCTCATGGAAAACAGAAGCATAAAAAATAAATATAAAAATAATTGTGCACTATTGATTTGATCCTGACACCTTTAACTCAAGATGGCCAATATCAAGACAACTGGACCACCGACCCCCTCTCCCCTCGCACCCTTTCCCACCCCCCTCCCTTTTTTTTCAGACTATGTATTTGAAAATAAAATTAATCTTCAAGACATTATTGAAGAAGGGCACTCAAATGCTCTAAAAATATAAAGTTCAAGTAATTCCGGCCAAGTTAATTCTCAATGGTGAAAGGAGCCAAATGAGAACATTACCATTTTTTTGAAACTCACTGGAGAAAGTTTTCTCATTCGATCGTGAAACTTTACGAAGGAGTCGTTCTAATTTAAGGTAAGATATTAAATCTCTTTAATATCTTGGGCAATACTCTTGCCCAAGATTAAATAAAAGAATAGAAAACCTAACATTTTTATTGGGCTTACTATAAAATTAAAGTAATTACCTACCGCGTAGTGATGATAAACAAGGCTTATTTCAAGTTTTTATCAAATGTGCTCGATTCCAGATCCATTGAAGCCAATCTTCCTAGCACATGTCATGTTTTTGTGGGTGGGTGCATTAAAACTTATCATCCCAAAAATTGATTTAAAGATGACAGTAACGGAACGATATTTTTTTGTAAACGGTTCAAAACCACTATTAAGGACCTGAATATTATCAAGCGTATCCCATGTAGACAGTCATTGTTCGTGGCATTAAAACACTCCCATTAATAAGTAATATGTGCATAAAAGGTATAACAAAATATACTGTCAGATTGGTTTACTTGGTAAAAATCTTAATTTTCAAATTATCTTCAAATAATTCAATAAAATGATCTATTTGCTCCCCCCCCCCCAACAAAATAAGTTTCACGGGCGTAAATCTCATGGGTGAAGTAATGGAAAGAAATGTCAAGTAAATATGGCTGTCAGGGGAATGAATTATACTGGGGAACACATTTTTTGTTGAGTTAGATCTGAAACTGTTTTTTCACTATTTCTTGGCGTCTGAATATGAGAATAACCTCAGTTTTGTCTATCACGTTAACTTTTTAAACTACAGGATTTCCTCAGAAATCATAAAAATCATGCATTTAAAAGAATATAACTTAAAAACGTACCCCAGATACAGTTAAAAACAGCTAATGTAAGTTAAATCGACTTTATGCATATAAAATTGTTTAATTAATGAACAGAACTTAAAAATAAAAATAAAAATTTGTAGCTTTTTCTGGAGTGTTTAGTTTGTGTACATTCGTGCTTGATGCTCCAACAATAGTTAGCCATCATATGTACGTCCCATCTACCTTGATACCTTGCTTCCATGGCCCTCAAATCTTGATGGAAACGCTCACCCTGCTCATCACTCACTGCACCAAGATTGTCCGGGAAATTAGCAGGTGGCTGTGTAAAAAATGCAATTTAATGCTTATGTTGCAAACTAGCTTTTGGAAACTTTCCAAGAGTTGCTGGACAATTTCGGAGGAATTCAATGCTCCTGTATATCCAATAATGTCTTTAACAATGTTTTTGAATGCTAACCAAGCATTCTTTTAAATTTCTGACATTGTTACCACGAAATTAAGGAAACGTTTCAGTTCAAACACACTATGTAGTTCTGTGCACTTCCGTAACGAAATACTAAATACTGCTTACCGACACACAACGTTATAACAGACGTAACTAAATAGGCAGGTCTAGACCAGCATGCGCCCCACATACATAGAAACCGAACGTGACGTGACAGAAGAAAACACAAAACAGTTTTAAAACCAGAATGTCTAATTCTACAGAAAACCGCTAAAAAATCTAACTCGCCAAGCTTAAAAAAAGGAAGATCCTCTTAGTACAAGAGTTCAGAGGAAGATTTAGCTCGGATAATGGAGGTGAAACATAGGGATCTAAGAATCTTTCTCATCAATCACAGACAAGAAAATCTTATTGAGCTATCAGTTTGATAACAAATCCATACCTGATGTTGGAATCACAATTTACATAAGTATCACTGATATTCAGAGCAAATAGTACCAACATAAATAGCTCGTAGAATTCCCTACGGAAAATCAGTTTATATGTGGGAAACGCCAAATTTTCTGGGGCACTAGTCTGGAACTAATTTTTTTTTTTCCTTCTGTTTAGGTTTCATCTGTTTCGAAAGGTGGCTAGTGTCATATGAGATTGACCCAACAATTTTTGGGGGTTAAATAATTGGTCAATTTCTTTTTTTTTTAAACGATAACTGTGGGGTGTGTAGATTACACCTACAGACGGTGGATCCCTCCTTGAAAAATGTGGAAAATCATTAGTTCGTTAAAAAGGTTATTTTTAGAACAACAACATTTATATAATTTCATTAACACTAGCAGTTGTAATTTTATGTTTATAGAAATGATATTAGGTTAATGATAATTATAAAATATGTAGGGTGTTAGTTGACCGTTGATATCGTAGAGAAAAAATGGACGGGATTCGGTCAATGAGTTTCAAATATAAGCATATTTATTATTATGTGAACCAAATTAATTTTTATTAATTGTTAAATTTTTAGTCATGAACTCATACATGGACGTGAGGCACTTACGTGGCTATCTCTCTCCAGTATACCCATGCTCTGAAAAAGGCACGAAATTTAGGCCGAAAAAGCCAATATGAAATATTTTGCTCCCAAAAATGTTTTTGATCCAAACTCATTTACAGAATCTTATATATTCTTCACAGCAAATTATAAAATTTTCACAAATAAGTAATTCTGAATATTTTTCAAAATTTCTAATCAATTTGAAATTGTTTAGAATGGGACTTCGAATGAAACGCTAGTTAAGTTTCCTCAGTATGGATACTTATGAGACAGTGCGAAGTACATACCTGTATTGCGGCGAGGCAGACTGCCGCGAGGAAGGCGCAGACGAAGGCTACGGCGAGAGATCTCATTGCGAAGGTGCGTGCAGCTCTGAGGTCTGGAGAGTTGTGCAGAGCCCGCCCTCTCTCCCCCGCTAGACTTTCACCGCGACCCCTGAGGAGGTAACACGCTTATGTGGTCAGGTTATGTCGCCTTCCCAGCCAGTCGCCCACAGAGAATAGGCCGATCGGTCGGAGTAGCAGCTGAGCTATGCAACAAGGATTCCAGCTAATGTTGTCCCGCGAATGGTGGCACCGTGTCAGCGGAAGAGGATTACATACTAACTCTCAACTATCACACAAATAATACTGTCTTTGCAGTAAACAAACAATAATAAACCCAAATACTTTACATCACTAATCATCTACTATAATGTCACTTGAAACTAATCACTGATTAATAGTGATTGATCTGACTCACTTTTCAGGAATTCCTTTTATAAAATGAAACAGAGTAATTATTTTCTGTGATTTAAATATGCGATTTAATTTGGGACATGTAATGAATGTAATTGATCAATTTCAGTAATACATCACTGTTACATCAAAAGTGTAAAATCTATACCTATACATATACATTTGTATAAATAAATTTGCCGAAAATATATATTCACTTATTAATTATTGCATAATATATGTTAACTTATTTATAATATATATGCATAAAAAAACACAAATTTAAAAAATGAATTTTTTAATAAAGGATTATCTGCCAACATTTCGGCTTACATTGTAAGCCATCTTCAGGGCTGTAGAAATACAATGTCATGAGAATACAATAATAATTGAAATTAGTATAATAGAGAATTGCAATAATATAATGTGATATCAAGAGTATGAATGTAGAAAGCTATGTAAGAAAATTTAAAGTTTTGTAAAATTATGGTTTTAC
>KZ807305.1:441675-463046 GCA_000696205.2 Oncopeltus fasciatus | reverse complement strand
GATCATTTACTTGTGTCATTTTTTTTTCTCTAATTCATTGTGGTGATCAAATTACAAAATGTTTTAATTTAACAGAATGTCATAAATAAATAAAAGTTTTAAAAAAAAAAATAAAAAAACTTGTTTTATATATATTAAAGAGAAAAAAAAATCTGTTTTGAACTAAATAATAATGATGTGTTGATTCAGTCCTAAATATTTTTACCCAAAATTGAAGATTCCACAGCTTGATGAGCTTGATTTAGAATTAGATCTTGGATCTTGAAGGTGCTCAGCTGTAAAAAGGAAGCTAAAGAAATCAGATAGATTGACAGACCGTCAAGGCTTGAGCTTAATTTTAGAACAATTTTTTGCATAATTGCAACTTAATTACTTTCATTGTCAATAAATTTGTCTATGGTCACCCTCTATGGTTTTCTCGATATTGCCACACGTCTATTCACATATAAAAGGAACAATGAATCTGAACTATATTTAAATGCTTGGTTTTAATTAAGCTCTAAATATAAAAAAGTATGATTTTAATTGAAGGAAATAAAATTAGAATTTAAAAAAAACTAACATTAATAAACAAAATATATTAAATTATTTGTGATAAGTTTGAAATTTCTTTCCCTGAAATGTTCTAACAAAATAGAAAAAACAATAATATTATAACCTTAATCAGTTTAAGATACAACCAATTTAATACTTAGAGAACCCTAAAGTCTGAAGTTAACTGTTGTAACATAATAAATTCCAGTTTGAAGGTAGGCTTAGATAAGTAAGGATAGTAGCTTAGGCATCAAAGGGATTTTAAACATAGATACATTAATTTAACAATCTAATAGTAATTACTGTCTCTAGTATTTTTACATTGTAAAATTGGACATGATGCTGTTACATGAGAAACACAGTCCTGAATTTCATTAAAACAGGTTCAACTGTTTTTGAGAAAATTAAAGCACCAATTGGAAGGAACGATCAGCTAGTCTTGTAGTGTTTAAAAACATGAAATATTACACTTTGGATACTTCAGATCAATTGAAGTAATTTGTTTTCTATAAAATACAAGAATATAATATTAGTTTACTAAAAACCATAAGTATTGAAAGAAAAAAATAATGGTCATTATTGTTCAGCTGAAATAAATAAAAATTGCAAGAACTGCATGAACTAGCGAATTTCTCAAAAATATTTTTACATACTTAAAATTTCACATAATGATTTGAACAGTGACTTATATAATTTTGTATAGATATTCAATTGTACAATCCATTATTATACAAAGACCTTATTCAGAGTTGACTCTTTTAAGCCCTGGCTTGTGAAGTGTCAAAAATTATCTATTTAATAAACTGATTATTAGCTCTTATAATATTATTAAATAACATGATTATTTAGCTCCTATAATATAAAATGCATAAGTACTGTGAGAACTGATATTGATTAAGACATTGATATTGAGCACCATTTTATTTTCTTGGTGGCATTGCACTACAACATTAAGTGCCCCCATTTATCTTCCTCGAACTTTTTAAAAAAATCTATCAAATGTATATAAATCAATGTAAATAAAGAAATTGTATCATTAAAAAAAAAAAAAATGTACTGTCAATAGCCAGACTTAATTTATAGTCTTGTGTAACTCTCAAAGATAATCTACTCCATTTAATACTTCATTACTCTAATTATAAATTGCATCATTGATTGGAACCAGTGAGGGTGGGGATCTTGAATCCAATAATTGCTAACAATTGGAAACTTGATTTTGATAAAAGTTAGCAATTTTGATTTTAGTGCAAAATTATTTTATTCATTGGCTAGATTTTTAACATATTTTATCTGAACCTTGTTTGTTTTTAGGCAATTACTTTACACTACTTTTTCTAGGCATTATTGGAATTTAGAGAAGTTAACTAATTTTTCTCACACTTAATCCTTTTGAGTTTTCAGGATCAGTTTGTACCACTCTAAAAATATCTCTTTGACTATAATCTCAGTTTCCTAGAACTTCAATAGTTTTATCCCAAACGTATATCCCATTACTAATGAGTGATATCTACAGATAGTAAGGAATAAACAGGTTGGTAATTTTTCATGACATCTTTCCAAGAAAGCAGCACATCTAACAGCATTCCTACACAATTTATTATAAAACTATTCTGATATAGACCCATTCTTTACAGATTGTTATGCATTAATTTTACAGTATTTTTTTTTTGTTTTTGCTTGTTCCATGGTAATTATTTCAATGAGTTAAAATCAACTTAAATGGAAAAATAATTTGAGCTACCAAATTTTAGATTAAATATTCATATTCATAATGATTTACGGGTAAGTCTATCTAATAGTACAGAAGAAAAACAAATAGGTGTTTTCTATTTGTTACTAATAGAACTTTTATGTCTCGAAATTTATTAGAGATATTACACAAATCAAACTAATTTATAATAACATAACAGAAAAAATGTATAACTAGCAATGCTACAAAAAATTTAAGCATAAAAAATATCCCCCTACAATCAGTTTCTAAGCTTAAATGAGCCCAAATTTTATAAATAAATCATAAAAATAATATTTTTTGACAGAATTCAGATTCTGATAGGATAGCATCCACTTTCACCTATGTTGTCATTCTACCAATCCACTAGCAATTAACTGTCACTCTATTAAAAGAATTTATCTATTTATTTATTTTTTTTTTTTTTTACAAACTAATAGTTATTTTGTAGCTCAATACTCAAAAACCACTTTAACACATCCAATAAAAGTTTTCGGAATGTCCTGTTAGCGACGTTATTTTTTCCTGTATTATATTTATATGTATGCAGACTACTCTGGATTTGTTCCGCTTTTATTCCAAAATTTAAAAACAGATAGGTTTGAAATAAAAATCACACAAGTAATAATTTTCTCATTATAATATTCTGCAGCAACCTAAGGCAGCAAGGCACTTGATATGTAAACAATCTTGTGGCAGCTTCTACCTTCTTAGCCTTATGGACTTTTACAAATTTGAATTTCAATAATTTATTGAAAATTGTGTTTTTTTATTATGTCCTTATTGATTATTTTTGGTTCTTAAAAAAAAAAAAATCCCAACAAACCACTAGTTTCTCATTTAAATAATCTGAGTATTTGGAAATAGCTTTTCAGTATTACCTAACTCTATTTCAGATTGATAAGATTTTATGTTAAAAGATTGAATTCTGTGTTTAGTGCAAACAAATAGAAGGGGATCATGAGAAGAGGGCATCCATTGCTGAAGTTTCTCTTTTTTGGTTCTTTTGTAAAAAGTAGCTTTTGCTAATGGCTTTAGTTAAAGGAAGTATGTTATGAAGGGAATATGTGCTATTTTGAAAGGAATGGAAAAATGTATATATTTCAAAGTGAATTCATATTTGTTTGAAAATATGCAGGAAGTTGCAAATTAAAAATGGAGTTAATTATTCCTGGTTATTTGAAGGGGCTAATAAATCCTGGGGTTTTATTTAGAGGATTTTTAATAAAGAGTAATGCAAATATGAAGCATTTAGTAAAGGAGAGTATTGCTGCCGGTGAGTTTTGGCAAGGCTTCTGTAGGGGAATGCAATAAAGTGCAAAGCAAAGGTTTATAAGTTTCTAAAGGACATCTATAATATTCGGGGCTAAGTCATTTTTAATCATTGTTGGAGGAGACTATACTATAATGAGGAACATTTGAAAATTTATAAGTTAGAATTTTTAGAACTACATAAAAAAAGTAGGGTAAGAATTTTGCTGTAGAGAGGAAAGGGACTTATTTATTCTTCTTTTTCTTTTTTTTTTTCCTTCTATTTTTTCCCAGAAAGTGTTTACACATTATACATTATATAATATCTCAAAAATTTTAAAATTTATTTTTCTCTTATTGTTGTTTTTGTTCATTTAAGGTTATATATTTTAGAGCATTTTTCAGCAGAGAGGAAGTTTATAAGTTAAAGAATTTAGAAGAAGAGAGGAATTTATGATCTAAGGCAGTGAATTACATTATATGCTATTTTGAGTATACATTAAATTTGAGATTTCATTAGACTCTTTCTGTGCTTCATAAAAAAACAAATAAAAGAAGTATTTCTTGACAAAAGTAATTTATGATAATTTTAAAATTGGAAGTCGACACAAACCGATAAAATAAAAAATAAATAAAGACAGAAGATTTATTTTTCATTTTAATATAATAAATCCAATCTTTATTTACTTAAAAAAATTATATTATTAATTATTTAATCAATATAGTTTTCAAAATGTATTTGTATTCATTCCAAATAAATAGTTTTCATAACAAAAAAATAAAATGATATTTTTAAAAATTTTCTTTGGTTTATTGTAAAGACCTACATATTAGGGATATATAAACAGTAGAACTATTTTTACAATAAAACACTGAAACACCAAACAGTGCAACTCCATTATACTAAAAAAGAAAAATAGGCAACTTTTATTATTCATACTAAATAAGAAAATGTTACTGCTATTTTGACCGAGACAACAAAAATAAATTAATAATATTACTGAAATTACTAATTACAAAAAAATAATACAATAACACCTAAGATAATAGTTTCTGTATGTACAATCAATATAAACTTTAACCAAAAACAAGTAATTTGATAAGCCAATAATGATTTAAACACATTAGTATCAATTATAGAAATATATAAATTAAATAATGTGTATTTCTGTTATAAATATATATATTAACATATACATACAGAACAACATATTTCACTTACATTTAACAATTTATTAATAATTAATTAAAATCTTAGCCATTATCATGACAAGGGAACACGACATGAAACCACTCTTGACCAATATTTTTCTACCATAATTTTGACGGCATTTCTAAACACAAGGAAAGTGTCAGGCTTTGTCCTTTGAAAGATTCCTTGCAACAATTATAATATTTGTAAAAATAATGGTGAAACAAGACCACCACAAATGACTCTTATGAAATAAATGTTACAGGAGCTCAAACATGAATCTTCGAAAATGCATTTTTTTTTTCTCACAAAGTAACAGGAAGGAAGAAAGAAACTTAAAAGTTTCTTTCATCAGGTACCTGATGAAATAAACAACTAATTGACATTACCAAATTGTAATCTTACATCCAATATAAATATTGGAATAAGAGCTCAAAATACTAATACATTTCAAATACAAAAAATAACACCAAAATTTTTATCAGGTATAGTAGAAGGTAGATGACTTTGACAAAGACAAAGTTAGATTTGAAACTTAATTTTTTTGTGAAAAATAATAATACACACTTAATGAATAATCTACTTAACTTAAAGCTTATTTATTGTTAAATGCAGTTTCACATCAATGAATAATAGTTTTCAGAGATTAATACAAATATTAAAATAGTGAAGCATGAGTTGATTAATAATTTTTTATCTAAAATAGGAGTAATTAAAGAATCTTTCAACTTATAGAAGACAAATGTTTGATCGTGCTTCATTAGAAATGACAAGAGTTGGAAGAGAAGGGAAGATATGAAATTAATTATAATAATTTCTCTAATTTATGCCCCTACTAATAAAGAATTCAAATTGTTGGGTTAGCATATTTTTCAGGCAAATAAAATGGATAAAACTGAACTCTAGACCTTAAGTACAACAAAAACCACTGCTTCATTAGATTCTATGTGAGAGGTTAGTATAGTACTTGCTCTTAATGTGTGAAAAATCATCTTTAATGAACTCCAGGTTGCCCATAGCGTAGTATATAACATTTAGGTTTTTCTGGATTATCTCAGAGAAAAGTTAGAGAACTTAATAGCAGTAGGTTCACATTTTACGCACTTCATTTAACACTTTTAGTAGTTAATAGGTTTCTAATGAAAAGAACACAAAAGGAGGGCCCTTAGAATGCAAAGAATAATTAATGTCTAAACAATAAGAAGAAATTGCAGGTATAAAATGGATTCAAGGAGGTTGTTTTCCTTATAAATAAAGGTTAATACTTTCAAGACTAATGAAAGAAACAGTGAAAAAGATTCTAAAAAAATTCCTACGAATCTCATTATTTGGAAAAGACTAAAATAAATACAAATATTGGAGTTTCATGAACAAAAATTGGATATGTGGAATACAGTTCCCTCTCTGTAAACTTTGCTTTTCATATTCTTAAGTATATTTTAATTTAATTAATTCTTCAAATGCTATGTTCCTCTACTTAAGAATGTAAATGGAAAAAAATGTTTTCTTTGCAACCTTTAATTCTGCATAGCTATGGTTTTATTAAGTCAGTCCAAGTGATAGGAGAGAGCTACACACTTAAACTAAAATCATTCAAAACAAGCATTTTCATTGCATCATAAACATTTTCAAATATGAAGGCTTAATGACAATAATAGATCAGATATGACCCCTAAGGCAATCAAAACTATCATTTTTAGCTATAAATAACAGAAAGTAGGCCATAAAAAGGTTAATAAAAATAATATGATTTCATTTAAAACTCCTTTCCTTAAAAAAATATTTTTTCAAGCTTTACATTGATCTTGGCATATCACTGGTAAGTATGATTTTAAAAAGCATCATAATATCCTGGGCTTTTTACTTCTTAGAATTCACCTAGAAAGAGTGCATGGACATTTAAATAACTAGAAAAACTATTTTAAAAAATAGGCTCTAAATATTTAAAGAGCCAAATGTTATCAAGTAAAAAAAAAACAAGCATATAATTAATGTAGTGAGGAATACTATACATAAATAGGAAAAAAATACTCTTATAGCCATTTTGTATTCAGATTGCTGACACAAGTTAGAGAGGACATATTTACTGTTTAATATTGATTTATTCACTGATTTGAACTTGGTCTGAGAAATTTCACAATCAAAAACTAAGAGGAAATTATTGCACTTTATCTTGCAACATAAATAGCACAATTCTGCTTGTAAGTTAGCAGGGTACCTAACCAGGGTTGACTCACTAAATATTGGTATATTCAAATAAAGCTTGTTAATATTACAGAATATAATATTTTATATTAGTAAGGTTGAATGAAAAACTTTAAAGTATGCATAATTTTTCATATATGTAATAAGTTAATGATAGAAAGAAAAATATATCATGAGCTTTTTCTTTTAGTAAAGGAAAAACAATAATCAGTATAAAATAAACACAGACTTTGTGTCGAAGGTGGTTTATAATGCCACTATATTCTTTCAACAAATTATTAACACTGTAATATATGTACACAATTTACAAAGAAACATCTTAATGTTCTCAAATAATAACAATAAAAAATAAATAAATTGAATAAATCAGAACTGAAGTTAAATTTCAATACTGAGGATCAGAATCAAAGATATCTACCACGTAAATAGTAGCTTTATTTAATTTGAGTGAAAAATAAATGATCAAGTTTTTTAATACAGCCAACAATGTACAAAAATAAACTATACAAACAAATGTACAAAGATTTGGGTAAAAAAATAAAAATAAGAAACTATAGCTTTAAAAATGTATGTATAATATAATATGATCAGTATCAAGTAAATCGAAAGGGCATACAAATGGTGGAGAAGTCAACTATAAGAGCTGGCCAGTCATAATTTCATAGACCATTTTTCGGCGGAAGTAAGGCATTTTTGATTGATCAAAATCAAATGGAGCTCTCCGGGATGAATATTCTGCATATGTGCAAGCAAAAACCCCACAGTCACTTCCATTCATTTGCTGAGGGATATTCTGAAGAAAGAAAAATGAAATGAAACTTAAGCTTAATTTCTTCCCACCATATAGTCATGAACAAATGAGAAAGTGGTACTTACTTTTACATTAGTCCTCTTCCAATCAGAGAGATTTAGTTCAGCCCCTAATTTTGTTTTGTGCTCTGATATCAAGTAATTGCTTAAAAGCTGTAAAAAAAATAAAAATAAAAAAAATAAATAAATAAGAGAGAAGGTTATCCATCTGTTATCAGAACTTGACCAACTCAAAAGGGAATTTTTATCGTAAATCCCTAAATTGGTATTATTTATCTTTAATTAAGCAGTATATAAATGCTTTTTTACNAAATCTAAACCTTATGAATAACCATTTTTACTAACTTCAGTAATTAAGTATAGATTCTGTTATTTATTTAACCCTTTGTCGGGCACTAGGTTGTCCATTGGACGGCAGTCTGGTGTTTTCATTATTATCAATAAGTGAAAATTTCAGTTGATTTTTCGGGTTCATGTTTTCTACTTGCTTCGACTCCTAAATCTCAGTCGTTCAATGTACAGTCACAAGTTGTCATTTGGCGTCTCTAGTACATCTAGTGCCTAGCGGTGTAATAAAATTTGCAACAAAATGAAAGTTGAATTACAGTTATTTTTCCAAGTTCTCATTTATTAATTAAAGCTGTTGATGAAATACAAATGATTGCAAATATTTCCTTCATATATATGTATTTATAAAATGTTCTTCAGAGTATAACAAATAAATAATTATTTATTATTCCATCAATACTGGATGTAAGTAATGTTTTTTAGAAAAAAATATGAAGGACGGCAACTGATTCTTATACCTCAATTAGGTATTTCCATTTTTATAAAAAAATAAAAAATACAACCCTTTTTTTTCTTCAAATAAAAATTCACGTACATATTGAATATTTTCAAATATATTAGAAATTGTTTTGTCTAATTCCTACAATTGAAATAAAAAGTATTTTAATTTATATTTATTTGTTATTACAGGTCCCATTTGGATCATTTGGTACGACTAGAAAATATCCCTAGAGTACTTCAAGAACGTTTAGATGAAGAAAGAGTTTAAGCTGATGGGGTTGGGAGTGATCTTGTTGAAAGTGACAATGACCTTAGTGACGAAGAAATTCGTAAAATAGATTTGACAATGGTGATTTTTGCAATGATGAACATTTCTTTATTGGAAAGGATAAAGTAACGAAATGGAAAAATCTCCCTACTTCAAATATTTAAAAAAACCAAAGAAAAATATAATAAAAAAACATGCCAAAAAAAAAAAAACACACATGGATTCTACCGATATAGCAGGTGCATTTTCCAAATTTATAAAATTATTGAAATGATCAATGAAATTGTCCACTGTACAAATCTACACACATTAGTCAAAAGAGATAAATATACCAGGGAGAAAACTGCAAAACCAGATCTAGAGTGAAAATCTAAGCTCTATTCAGGTGAAAAAGTAACACCGTATGGATGAAAACTATATACTGAAAATATGGTCAAGAGATGGGACAGGTTTAGAAATTGCAAGAGCAGTGATGAGCTACAACAGATTCCTATTCGTGCGACGACGCATGCGATTTGATGATCTGTCAACATGAGTGGAGAGGCAAAAAACAGAAAAATTGGCGCCAATTAGTTCAATTTGTCAAATTTGTACAGAGCTGTAAAAACTCATACGGAATGAGTGAATTTTTGACCATTGATGAAACATTAGTTCCTTTTAGAAGACGTTGTTCTTTCAATACATCCTATTGAATATTCCATTCTATTTATGATAAAAGTATGGTTTGGAACTTTACCTTGAGTGACACAAAAATGATTTATACAGGACACATGGAAATGTACATGGGAACTCAACCTTTGAGGTCCAAATCAATGTTGAAATAAGCCAAAAGACATTATAAAATTAACATGATAGGTGTCAAATGTAGTTTACCAGCTTTATTTAAAAACTAATTAACATAATAGATTTAAAAGTTGTAAAATGTAGTTTACCAGCTGATTTAAAAACTAATAAACATAATAGATTTAAAATGTATTTTAATCAAACTGCATATAAAGAAGACATATAAGAATTTACTTATAGAGTTGAGTGGCTCATCCCCACCTTTCCCTGTCAGCCATATTTCATTATTGACTTTTAAGAAGGATTTTAAACTATACAAGAATCTAATTCATTTTTTAAACTGAATTGAAAACAAACTTAGTTTCATACCATATGAACCCATTATCACCAGAATGTGACACCCAGCCATCCAAGAATCATAGGGACCATATCAATTAGCTCAGATTTAAGTAGTAAGTTTTTTCACTGTATATGTACCATTTTAATGGTTACGTTAAAGCTATATATTATTTTAAACCAACTATAATTATATAAATAAACATATTCAAATTCGTTTTTCAGTCCATAGTGAAAACCATAGGGGAAGTAGAATTATTAGAAATGAAATTTTCATTATTGCTTAAGTTTCAGGATTAATGGTAAAGTAGTAAAGGAAAATGTCAGTAATTTTCATGACATAATAAGCAACATAATCTAATATAAATTAGAATAAATGAGGAAATTTAATTTAAGTGCCAGAGAGAACAATGAGAATAAAATATAAGAAAACTAAAGTTTGGCCAAGAAGGTAGAGAGGGGGAAGCACGCACCCATTGTAAATACATTAGTAAATTTCTTCCTTAACAAATGTATTTTAATAAAAGTGTTACAGAACCCCTAAGTGGTTCTTTAATAAAATAAATCTTAAATATGCTGTATACATTCAAATTCTAAGATTTAAAAAACAAAATCTCATACTATGAGTTATATTTTTTCGGTATATAATGGTTTATTTATCGCTAAGTTCAAAGTATTAAATACGAACCTCAAGACACAAGTTGTTGCTGCTCCCCATACTATCATAATAATTTATTTCTTTCTTCTTGAAGTCAATGGTTAGCAAACACCAGTGGACTTGTAGATGAATTGGGACTATGATAATATCCTTTTCAAAAATATTCACCTGAAATAAAAATAAAAAATATTCACCAAAAATAACCAGATCAACAATATTACTCATTGATTTTAATAAAATATTGATGTTCACGTAGGCTTCCACAGTCATCAGATGTATATAAAGTTTTTTCCGGGTTGGACCGTGTAAAGTTTTTGACACACATCACAGGATGTGCGAAAGCTCGGCAACCATCAAAAACTTTACACGGTCCAACCCGGAAAAAACTTTACATACAAAATATTGATGGTTAATGTCATGTATGGACAAATTCCCTAATTTCAGTTATCCCTCTAAATATGTTTTCAATATCAGTTAGAGTATAATTATTCATCTACTGCAATTTTTTTAACAAAGCATTTTATTGAAATAATTAAACAGATATTTTAAGAATTAAAAATTTTTTATAATTCATCATTTTATTTTAGTAATAAATAGTTAATTTTTAAAAAAATATTTATGAGCAAGCCATTCATAGTTAAATAAACATGTCATGGATTTCATGCATAAATTATTGAATGAAAAACTGTTTACATTGAGTTCAAAAATATTTCATTTTGAGATAGTAAAAAAAAATCTTTCAAATTCATATGTTATGTAGATTTATGATAATCCTATTTTTTTATGTAAATTGTTAATTTATTAAAACAAATAGGTACACCTACTAATTACAGCTAAAAACCGTTCCTACTGCTCTTACTAACTAAGAAATAAATAGAAAATATGAATTACTTTCAATTACTTAAAAATATATACAAATGAATTAAATGTGTTTATTTAAGCATTAATTAATTAAGGCATTTTTCTATTGGCCCCTTACCGTACAGGTCTGGTCCTTTTGTTACATGCTCCCTAGTCTTTAATGATAATTTATTCCACTTTCTAGAGGTACTTTAGTCACCCAATAAAGTATGGGTAGAACTTGTCCAACAATAATGGCTACGTGTTAAAGACAGAATAAAATAGACAATGATGCTGAAGGAATGTGAGAGAGTGGTCAATTGATTATTGACAATGATTAGTTATAAGTCAGTAAAATTATTTATTTGAAGTCTTGTTGGAGTAAAATAATCACTAAAATAATATTTACTAATATAGATTTAAATTACCTTCCTAGTCCATCTCTTTACTCCATCGTAACCACGGTTCCTTAAGGCTTCATAGAAAAAAGTGTTAAACACATGGACTGCAGGATAGTCTTTCACTGATTCATTTCTTTTTTCAATAAGTACCATGTAGAAACTTATTACCTGAAAAGATAATTCAGAATAAATAATGTATACAAAAGTAAATGCCATATAAAAACCAGCCCAACTGCCGAAAGAAAGAAGACACTTGAAGACTGCCTTCATGAAGAATGGCTACGACCGCAACACTATAGACAAGGTCTAAAGGAAAAGAAATGGGCAGCGCAACAGGGAAGAGCGGGAAGCCGAAGAATTCCGAGGACAAGTGTCCATCTCCTACATCAAAGGAACAACAGAGAAGATCGCCCGGATACTCAAAAATCACAAGATAAGAACAACATTCAGCACGGACAGGAAAATAACAGATATCCTTCCGAAACCTAAGGATAAGCTTGGACTTCGGACTCCAGGAATATATAAGATTCCCTGTTCCTGCGGAACTTCTTACATCGGCGAAACCGGAAGGACGATAGACACACGCCTCAAAGAACACATCGTAGACATCAAACACGGACGCATGGAGAGGTCAGCTCTAGCAGAACACTTCGCCAACACCAGCCACCACATCAAATTCGAAGACGCTTCAGTACTGGCCTGGGAAAGCAACTACTATCGACGGACCATCAGAGAAGCCATCGAAATAACGAAGAATCCCAAAAATATCAACAGGGAAGACGGATACAGGCTCAGCAAGAACTGGAAACCAGCGCTAATCGACAAGAGGATCCAGCCAATCAGTGACCAGCTACCTGACTACTCGGGAGACTAGGCGCCGGAAGACAGTATCAACCAATGGGAAGGCAGGCTTCGCCCAAGGACCGGACCGCGCCGGGTATAAGTATCCCTGGATTTAAAAAACAGCTCTCATTCTCTATTCAGCCCTGAAGAAGCCATCAGAGGATGTGCAAAAGCTCGGCAACTATCAACAACTTGACACGGTCCAACCCGGAAGAAGAAACTGTTGAATAATTTAATTAATTATTTGTTTCTTTATGTTTTATATCCATAAAATTAATTAATAGTTCAATGGTAAGGCTAGCTAATTTTATAAATAAGTTACCAAAAATTGGTGAAGAATTAACAGTTATAAAGAAACCTTGGTCCCAGGCTATGGAGGGACGCGAATGCTCTGATTGGCAAGGGGCAAACACGTCTCTCCGCTGAAGCACTGTAAGAGAGATCAGCGGGTAACGGGGGGCAGATTGGAATGGAGCAGTTGACTTATAAATAATTCCCTTAAAGTTAGAACAAATAAATAAATCCAATTATCGAGACTAATCCTCTGTATTTACAGTCTGCCTCTAAATAAATAGTCCCTTAAAAAATTTATAGTTACTTATATGCATTAATTAAAGTTATGTCTTTGATAATGAACATGAATGTTCTTCTCTAAAAATCCAAAGACAAACAAAAGAGAAAATTTATGTTGGTTGAGTCAATAAAAAAAATAATTGGTTGGAGGTTTGTTAGCCGTCAAGTGTTGTGCTGCAGAAATTAGTGAGGGTCGTTGAGTATTATGCTGCAGAAATTAGTCAGGGTTTCGGCCAGAATGAGAAAAATAAAAAACTCCAAAATTATTGGGTAATTATTTTATTATTGCCAACATTTTGACTTAACTTGTAAGTCATCTTCAGGGCTGAGACACAATTACACTTATAGAATTAGAAAGATGAAATGTGGGGATAGTAAAATTTAGATATTAGATTGTTAATAAGGGGAGAGAGAAAACCTTTCTCAGGATGGTTTTCTCTTTCCCCTAATTAACAACCAAATACCTAAATTTTACCGTCCCCACAACAATCGCATCTCTTCTTTCTCTTCTCTCCCCTCACCTACAACCTACTCCTACACCTCCTTATCACTCTACCCTACATTCCTCTCGTCACAAATAAAATAAAGAACAACACAAGTCCAACCTGCAGAACATACATTAAGGAGTCTGCCGGAATAATAAATTACAATTTTATACTTCCTTGAAAGATCCTTTACCTATTTCCCAGCAGTCTAATGTTATATGTTCAGATAAAATTGTTCTGCTTCATATATTAGCCAAACAAAGAACCATCTTAATAATAGTTTAAAACATCAATGCAGCATTAAGAATTATGATATGAATTCTTTGGCCCTCACCCTTTATGCTATTAGCAACAACCATACACCTGCTCTTAAGCTACTGTCCTGGTCTCTGAGCCTTTCCTTAAGATAAGGCTGATTTTGGAATGTGTGCACATATCAATCCTACCACAATTAATGATAGGTAGAAACAAAGATAACATTTCCTCAGCTTACTGCAATATTTTCCATATAATTCAATTGAAAAATTCAGATAAATAATCCCTGCCATCGGCCTTTCCAACTTTCCTTTGAAAGGATTAAGCTGAGCATTGTTTTCAACCTTTAAAGCTTGGTGACTAATCCATTCTCATCCTCTTTAACTGGATGTCCCTCAGTTTAGTTCTGCACTCTGAGATTTGACCATAAACCTCTCACTGAGATCTCTCCATACATAATTATTGGTGCATATAAAATTGATTTACTTTTTCATATTTGTATAGTTAAGTTTTGTGCTTATTCTGTACAAATATCTTTTTCAGTCTGTCATATTAATATACCACATCGCTGTCTGATCATTTCAATTTATAATTATATAAGTGTAATAGTATGTATTTTATCAAAGCCTAGATGGTGACTTACAAGTCAAAAAATTGAAATAAAATAATTATCCAATAATTTTGGAGTGTTTCATTTTTTTGATCCTGGCTGAAACCCTGGCTTATTTCTCCAGCATAAAAAGAATAAAACCTTGCAAGCTGATTTCAGTGGAGAAAAGTTTATTCAGTGATTCACAGCAAGCCTTAACATTAAATACATAGCTTCAATGCCAAGCAACACAGTAGCTTTCTATATATATTCTACACTATATAACGTGATTCTAGTTAACACACAGATGTTGTTTCTATGCAACTAACATTTTTTTTTTTTCCTGAGAATTTTTGTTATTTGTCAAACACTAGTGACAAGAACAATAGGATGTACATTTTGGATATTATGGGGGGTTGGATAAGGACAAGTAGATTATTCACAGGAATAAAGTGGTTATATTTAAACCTGGTCATAGAAAAGTGAATAATAATAAAAACATTTTATTAAACTAAATTAAAACAAAAATTTTACAATTTAGCAAGTTAACTTTTTTTTATTAAACAATGTCTTCCATTGAACCCTCCAATATCCTCCCAAATCATCAGTTTGGCTTCCGTCGTAAGCATTCTACTGTCCAGCAAGTGCTTTGTGACGTGGACTACATTTCATCTTCCCTTGAGTGCAAAGAGTACTGCCCAAGTGCTTTTTTGGATGTTTCACAAGCATTTGATAAGTCTGGCACAGTGGTCTTCTGTTTAAACTGAAATCCATGCTTCCTAGTAACACTTACCTAATACTTAAGTCTTCTTATCCAACAGTTTCTTTAGGCTTCGGCAAGGATTTCTACCAAGTGGAAGCGGGAGTTCCTCAAGGTAGTGTGCTTGGGCTTATCCTGTTTATCATCTATACTGCTGACATCCCTAACTATCCAATTACCCTCTTTAGATCTATTTGCAGATGACAAAGCTATCCTATTTTCCCACCCCGACCCTAAAACTGCTTCTAAAAACCTAAAAGATCATCTTGATAGCATTCAAAAATGGAGAATAAAAATTAATGAAGCGAAATGTATTCAAGTTAATTTTCAATTAAAAAGAAAAACTTTTCTAAAATTGAGAAATTTAACAATATTACTTTACTAATCTCAAATTTTGTTCGTTACGTGGGGTTCCATCTTGACTCATGGCTCACATGGGGTGAACATATTAAAATTAAAAGACAATAATTCAACTAACGACAAGGACTCCTATAGAGACTCATGAATAGGAACTCCAATCTTACAATAGAAAACAAACTGATGCTCTACAGGACATTACTACAACCAGTCTGGACATACGGTGTAGAAATCTGGGGTGCCAGATACATTCAACATCCAAATAATCCAGTCCTTTCAATCCAAAACCCTCAGAATAATTGCTAATGCTCCCTATTAAGCATCCAAATTCCTCTCTACATCATGATTTTAATATCCCTTATGTTCAGGATCTCATTTCTTCCTTTTCCACAGTTAACTACCATTCCATCCGATTAGGATTATCCACTGATTAGTGGATTACACTAGCACAGATTTTGTCTTCCAACTCCAACCTCTACAACCCTCTCTGTCGACTCAAATGAAGATGGCCCCGTGACCTCCGGGGGATATAGTCTGTAAATAATTTGAGAATGGTGTCATTGGTCAACTTGCCTCCTCATGTAATTGTCATTGAATGTCATTTTTACTATTCATTTTAATCAAACTACAAAATGCTTTTATTTAAAACAAACTGTAATAAGTAAATAAAGGTTAAAAAAATAATTAAACACGATAAAACTTAGTAAACCAAATAAATTTAAGGGAATAATGTACTGAACAAGATAATTTACCTCATCATTAAGCCAATTTTGACTGAATAATGTTTCTACATCAGCCCTCCTTATTGTGTATGCATACTTCTGGATTAACACATCTCTGTTATTCTTAGAATGGACACTATTTATAAGAGCCTAAAATGAGAAAATATAAAACAATTAAATGAATGTATGTCAATAAGTGTGTATGCACACATTCACATACACACACACAAATTATACTAGCTTGAATCCATCAATAGAGAATTCAACCAATTTACCAAACATTTAACTTTAATTCTGCTAATCATCCATTCAGGATACATAAATAATTAATATTAATACAATTTAATATAATAATAAAGCACATTAAGGATGGTCAAGATACATTTAGTAGTCTGACTAAATATCTTTTGGTGTTTTGGACCAACTAGACTGCACAGGTGATTATAATAAAGGTATCATACCTTCTATTATCCGTCTTCATTGGTTTCTGCAAACCATCTTCTATTGGCGAGCGCTTTCGGACATTGTCCATCTTCTTGGCTGAATACAAGGCAGTTGAATACAGACAGTGACAGTGAATACATGTATTCATTCTATCATACCTTCTATTATCCGTCTTCATTGGTTTCTGCTAACCATCTTCTGTTGGCGAGCGCTTTCGGACATTGTCCATCTTCTTGGCGAATACATACGTTCACTGTCACTGTCTGTATTCAACTGCCTTGAATACATGCTTGCGAAAGCGCTCGCCAACAGATGGTTTGCAGAAACCAATGAAGACGGATAATGGAAGGTGTGAGAGTTNTATTATATTAAGTATAATTATAAGTGTTAAAAGTGATATAATATAACGTATCTCTCATTTATAAGTTTGATTTTTTCAAGTGAGACCTCGAGGAAATTTTTAAATTCTGGCAGTAAACTTTCCCTCAATAAATTTAGTTCTGCCGGCCATTTTCCGTTTTATTTTCGGCAATTATTTGTTTCTTACAGTTCTATAGATAGTAAGTAGTGTAAAGTTGTACATTGAATGTCAGTATGTCTGTGTGTAAAATCACAAGGACAGTATGGAGTGTTTTGATTATAAAACCTATAAGAGTAACTGTTGACTGTGCCATGCCCAGAAATGGCTTGAGTCAGGTAGAAGTCTGTCCATGTGTTTTGTTTTTTATAGTACATCTGTGTGTCAGGTATAAATGTGTATAAGTGTCTAAATTTATAGTTCTGTCCCATCTCTGCCTTTGTATTAGTATCTGCTTGAGTAACAGATGTTTTAGTTGTTTTAAAATATGTTTGTAACACACAGTCAGGAAAGGATCTCTGTATGCAGACTTCGCTATTCTGCCAGCTAATTCATTCACATGTATACTTGAATGTCTTTTTATCCAAGCAAAACTAATCTAGTTGGTTTCTATTGTCTCTAAGTAATGTAAAGTTCTCTTTGCTTCCTCGATTATAGGATAGTAGCATTGTCTATTTGTAATTGTTCCAAAGTTAGATTTACTCTCAGTTAAAACATTAATATTTTTATTTGTCAGTCCTAATGTCTGTTTGTATTCCAGTGATTTCCGGATGAGAAGGTTAATTTCTGGGTAAAAGGTTGGGTGTAACCAAGTCGAGTGATGTAGAATATGTTCTATCTAGCCTACTTATGGGAATAATTTTAGCTAGAATTAAGGAGGGATCATCTTAAAGTCCTGAAACCTCTAATGATTTTAATTGCTATCAGTCCCTGGATCCTTTCAATTCTGATGTGTTTTCTCTTTAAACCAGGATACTAGATTTCAACTACATCTCAGGATAGATAAAATAACACCCTTATACAAAATGTCAAGGGCTTCTATATTTAGGCTCCAGTCCCAAGTGGCCCTACCTGCTACGGATAATGAATTTATAAGTTAGAGTAGTTTGTTTTGTATGGTTTCAAAGTGTTAATTCCATTTTAATTTGTAATCTATTGTTATTCCTAAATATTTTATTGAAAATGCTTTTTTTAGAGGTGTGTTTTGAATAGTGACAGTTAGATCAAGTGTTTATCGTCTTAAAATAACCAAGTACTGTGATTTATGTGTATTAAAAGTTAGTTTGTGAGTTTGCCCAGACATTTTTCTTGTCTACTTCAGTATATAAGTGTCTGTAAATATTGAAGGAATTTAGATTTAATAATTTTTAGTATGTCGTCCACAAATACTAGTAAAGTTAAGTGTTATGGAAATGGTTTCTACTTTAGTGATTTGACAATCAGATTCCATAACAGAGAGGAACAACTTGAGCCCTGAGGAGTAGGAAGTGTTTGATTCCTTGTCATATAATAGACCCTGTTGTTAAGCAAATAAAACCTCATTTTAGATAATTCTTTATTGGTTTAAAAGTGTTTAGTGAACATTTTTTCTCTGATAGTGTGTTTAAAATAAACAGCCACCAAGCACTGTCAAAAGCTCCTTGTATATCTAGAGATATAAGAACACTGTTCTTTTTTATGATTAATGAGTCTTCTAGACTCTTAGTTACAATATGAACGGCTTGAGAGGTCCCATTTTGCCTGGTAAAGCTGAACTGGTCTTTATGTATTAATTTCCTATGGTGGAGATAGTATGAAAGTCGGCTATTAATTATTTTTATTTGTAAGTTCCTATTCCAGGACTTTACCACCTGTGGGAATAAACATATTTGTCTCAGTGATTTTATGTATTTCAGGCTTTGGTCCAGTTTAATTAAAAAGATTAATTTAAGACTTTTTCCAGATCTCTGGAATTATATAAGCACTGTCCTAAATATAAAGCACTTCAATGTGGAACGGACATGTCTTTGTTTAATGAGTTGGTTTATATAGTGAAACAAAACTGTCTAAGGTTACACACTGATCGATTCTAAGCATCAAAGGATATTATTTATATATAATAAGAAAATAAATTTTATTTTATTTTACTAATATATTCTAACACGATATGAATGAAAATTCCCTGCGATGGTTTAAGCTACAGTATCCATGCAAGAGAAGTAAGCTCTGTCTGTAACAAATTAGAAACTGAGGACGTATACTGCTTTCTTTGNACATTTTATATTAATTTACATTTTTATTGATTAAATTCATAATCTTGCTATATATATAAAAGTTCTTTTAAATGAATGAATTAAAATTGATACAAAAAGTATTTTTTTAACTAATAAGTCATACACGATACTCCATTTTTTGATATAAAAACTGCAGAAAGAGATAGCTTTCTTTCTTCTTTATTTCAGTCAGCGTTCCTACAATGAAGACCTAATAAATTTATTTTTTCCAAAAAAATTTTTATCAGTGAAATTTCAGATAGTAAAGAATGAGTTTTAAAAAAATAAATTGTATTAAAAAGTTATATAACATTAAAGTTCACAGATATTTTAAATAATTAACTTCATTTAAGAAGATATTATTTTTAATTTGGTGAGAACTTTTTAAGCAAAAGCTAATTCATTCTTTTATTATTCTAATAACTTTCCATGATTTTCTATGGATATTTATTCGTCTAATAATCTCTTTATAGTATATAAATGTCTATATGTATATATGTGTGTCTCCAATACAAATTTATCAACAGCCTATTAATAAACCCTATTATTTTCCTAATCTAAAGCTATCAATTAATATGTAAAATGATTATGCTCCATTTATGACAACTTTTTTATAAGATTAAAGATTTGAGCAAAATTAAAAAATATCAAAATCACAAAATTGGGATATCTATCCTAATATGAAACGAAAACAAACTGTGTTCCTAATCAAGTGGCTGCTAATTGCACCAATAAGCTTTAGTTTAATTATTGATAAAACAATAAAAGTTCAGAGCAAGCCACATTTAATCAATTTCAGAAGTAAAGAAAACTTTCCACTATTTAAAGTAGTCTAAACTCAGAATGTAACAAAAAATTTGTACACATCCTGAAGTGTACACATCCTGAAGTGTATTTGGCATACATTTATGTAACGATTTAATAAACACTCCTTTCCCTTAGTAATATAAACTAAAATAAAAAATATTAATTTTTTNCAGTCATGGAAATGTGAACCTAGGGACAAGACGTCCTCTCTCATCTTCATGATAGCCCTGAAGATGGCTTACAATGTAAGCCGAAACGTTGGCAGATAATCCTTCATTAAAAAAATTCATTTTTTTAATTTGTGTTTTATGGATCAACCTCGACCGAACCCCAACTAAAATCATTTTAGAATAAAAAATTTATCTTTCCCAGCTAGGACTCGAATCTGGATCTCCTGCTTTCCGGGCCGGTATGCTGTCCATTGCACCACCGGGACGAGCTAGATAACTTATTAGGTTCTCAACACACTAGCGAGAGTCTTCAAGTTTAAAATTTACTTGAACAATAAATATTAATTTATTTAAAAAAATACTCACATTCATCTCTTTGGTCAACTCGGGAAGGGGCCGAATAATAGGAGGGTAAGGATCTTCAGGAGCTTCTGGAATAAAAGACTCAGTGAGTCGCAGATAACGATTGAGTTTCTCTTCCAAAAGAGCTTCTACTTGCTTCTTGTTCTCTTCAGCCCAAAGCTTTGCATCTCGCTCCAGCTTTTCTTTGGTAGCTGTAAACTCTGCACACTGTGACTGGTAATCTTTCATTCTGAAAAGAGGTTAAACTAACTTTTAAATGCATAAAAATAAAAATGTGTTACAAAAGAACGAGATATAAATGCTTACATGTTTTCCAGCCAATTTTCACCAGTGCATTTATTTTCCTTTACTTTTTTCTCAAAAGAATTAGTTCTTAGTAATTCCTTGCTGATACCTGCAAATGGTATTCAAAATTTATTGATTCAAAACATGTTTACCTATAAATTAAACTTAAAGAATATATTGATTGAATAAATCTTTTATTATTTATTATGTAGATAGTTTCATTTACCTAAATATAAAAAACATAATATTTGCTTCAAAATACTAAAAATCATATTTTTTAATGCTACATATATATATATATAGAGAAGGTTA
>KZ807305.1:403725-440702 GCA_000696205.2 Oncopeltus fasciatus | reverse complement strand
GTTCAAACAGCCATACTCCTATAAAATTTTGTATCACGAAATACATCTCATCAATCCAAGCCCTCAATAGATCAACTACAATCTCAGTTTGGACCATTGAATTCCCAGTATGTCTTACGTCGAAACACCAATAGCTGGTACCTAATAACCACATTCAAGATGCTATCCACGGACCTGGGCCGGGCGACCTGCGGTCAGTCTTGGATGGGTGTGAGGTGCGGGCTGGGGTCCGGGCGGGGGCGCTGTTGGACATCCAGGACGCATTTGCCCTGAACCTCCATGGGATGTGGGTGCTCTGTGGGAGGAGGAGCACGTTCTGCCTAGCTAACGGGAGCTTCGACTCAGAACATCCTCTCAGAAAGCATTATGACAAGATGGAAAAGTCTGGCTGTGCCCCCGCCGCGTTCTGTTCCCCTGTCACTCTTTCGTATTGGGGCAGGTCATGGGTGTCCTGCCCAACCATAGGTCTAATACTGACCCATTGGTTGACACGCCGTTATAAAAGAAAAAAAAGAGAGATCTATAGAGAGAAAAAAAAGGAAAAAAGAGAGATCTATAGCCGTCTAATGCTCACTCTTACATGTAGAGGTAATTTTTTTCAGGAGGGTGATCTGTTCTGTCCTAATTCCAGTTAACACTATAAATCTTGGACAATGTGATTTTCTGAGCGAGTTCATCTGGACAGATAAGTTCAAAACAGACAAATCTTATGAAAGTCGTCATTTTTCTGTCTTCAGGAAAAGCTAAATCAGTGATAGTTCCATTAGGAGGAGTAATACTCTGCCTCTTTCTGGTAACATAGAACCACCCTGGAGTTAACTAAGGAACTAGTTCAGAGGAAGGTTCATATGATTAGATTTAAACTCAGGACCTTTACCAAGAGGCCCACACAAGCTGTGAACACACTGTGTTATATAGCAATCTTAGTACATAAGAGGATAAACAAAAATAGTAAGACACACAACTAGAATATTAAATATTTTGGAGAAATCAATCACCTTTCACCAGAGGAAGGAAGAAGGCACTACTTCACACTGACAAAGTAACCAGTTTTTCAAAAAAAAAAAATGTAGTATTCTTTTAGTATTAATTTTGTTTGTGCTTTTATCGGTCATATTATTTACTTTTTTTTTTTTTCTCATGAACATTTAACTTCTATTCATTGAGGTCAAAAGTGTTTCTTTTGGTTTAAATAATCAAAAGATTTATTCTATGTTTCTCATATAAAATAATAGAAAAGACAAATCACTTTGCTAATTTAAAAAAATGCACGGCTCAATAAAGATAAAAATAAATACCGTTTTGAGTAGATGAAGAAACAGCAGCTGTTTTTATTTTCAAGTCCCTTTGTTTAGGAAAGATAGGTATTCGTTTACTTTCTGGACTTCTGCTCCTTCCAGAAGATTTGAATACTACTAATGGTTCATCATCCTGTTCATCTCTATAAGACAAATAAAGTCATGCGTACAAATTTCACTTATATGGAACAGTATATTAAATCTAATTTCAATCCATCAAAACCAATCAGAAAAAAACAACCAAGATGGATTTAATTATCCAAGAGTACTACTCCGCCCATGAATAATTTTTTAACTTGAGACTTCTATAAACAACAATCTAATATAAGAGACTATTTCATTCATATCCAAGTAATCTTTAATAAATGGAAAAAGAACAACCTCACAATAACTTTATTCATTTATAGGAATCTATTCTCAACCATACATGCTTAAATTGTGTAATTTCATTCTATTTGAACTTATCTAAGATGATAATTTAATAAAATTTTGATTTCAGTCTTATCAATTATATAAGTAAGAGTATTGTACTCAGAAAATTAGAATTTTTTTTTTCTTTTTTGTAATTAGAGAATTTCAGGGTATCCTGAATCCCAATAACCCAACCGGTTGGCATAAATATTTGGCAAAGTAGGAAAGGTAAAAATTAAATACTAATTTTTAGTGCAAGGGAGCAGAATAAAAAATCTAACTGCCCCAGCCAGGACTCGAACCTGGATCTCCAGCTATCCAGCCCGGATTATTGGTGCATTTACATATTTACATAATGCAGTCTGATAGTTATTAAATTCCCCCACTAGTGTCGAGAGACTAACCTCCGAGGCCGACGAATATATCTTGACACTAGTGCTGGGAATTTAATAACTTATCAGACTGGTCCCGGTAGCATAATCGGTAAATGCACTGGCCGGGATAGCAGGAGATTCAGGTTCGAGTCCTGGCTGGGACAGTTAGATTTTTTATTCTCCTCCCTTGCACTAAAAATTTACATGGTATTAAATACCACAAAAAAATAATATTTATTAAATGACAATTGATTTTCTATAAAGTATACTTCATTGTAAGTGAATTCATATAAAAGGCTAATGGATAAGGCCAACTTGTTAAAGCAATTTGATTAATAATGATTTCAGAGAAAATTATGGTCTAGAGCTATTCTCTAAATGATGATTATGATTCTGTTAGAATATAATTCCACGAGTACCATTTTTGAAAAGAGCTGCTAGGACAGGCAATAAAGTATAGAAATTTGCAAAATCAAAAATCTAACCAAATAATTAATTATTCTTTATATTTGAGGATTCAAGGTTTAGTAACTCATACTCAGATCAGGGATCTCTAAAGTATCTTAATTAATCTTAAAATACTTACTTTGTCAAGTCAACAACTTCTGTGGGACGTAAATTTTTAAATGGAGCAGGAGACTTCTGATCTGCAACAAATGTGCCAAGAAGACGCCCAAAGCTGATCCGCTCAGCAAGATCATAAGGCTGAAATAAACATAGTAAATTATATTTCATTAAAACTATCTTAGCTATTATAGCAAAATTTAAAATTGCCTTAAGTACATACAATTATTAATTGATAGCAATTATTGGCTTATCCATTATTATTTTGTTTATATAAATAGTTTGTATGTTTTTCAGTTAAAATATGAGCTAATTATTGACTACCCTAGTTATAGTTCCCTGAATCAATAAAGTAAATTTAATAAAAAAGTTGTAAACCACACTTACAATGCCGTGAATTTGCTGTTTAAAAGAAAAATATTTATGAACAATAATTTTAATTGCCAAATTACATTCTATTTTGTTTGAATAAAAAGTCTAAAAGATCTTGAAAAAGAGTCTTGATTCAATTTTCGGCCTTGTATGAATATCACACTAACCGTCTCCCACAACACTATAACCACATGTGCTTAATTTTTTATTTTTTTTCCTTTTCTTTTTTAAATCAAGTGTAAAGTTTCAGGTTAAGTCTAAGGTTAACAGACAGAATTTTTTTGGATTATTGATTTACTAATTTTGAAGCAATAGTTTTAAAGAAATTTTATTATGTTTGACAGAAGATTCTAATAAAGCTGGGGAACACATTTTTTGTTGAGTTAAATCTGACACTGTTTTTTTCACTAATTCTTGGTGTCTGAATCTGAGAAACTTCAGATTTTGTCTATCACGTCAACTTGATAAACTACAAGATATCCTCAGAAATAAAAAAAATCATGCATTTAAAAGAACATAAAGTAAAAACGTACCAAATATACAGTTTACAAAACATTTAATGTAAGTTAAATCGAGTTCATGCATATAAAGTTGTTTAATTAATGAACAGTACTTAAAAATTAAGATTAAAATTTGTGTTTGTAGCTTTTTCTGGAGATTTTAGTTTGTGTACATTCGTGCTTGATGCTCCAACAATAGTCAGCCATAATATGTATGTCCCATCTACCTTGATACCTTGCTACCATGACCCTTAAATCTTGATGGAAACGCTCACCCTGCTCATCACTCACTGCACCAAGATTGTCCGGTAAATTAGCAAGGTGGCTGTGTAAAAAATGCAATTTAATGCTCATGTTGTAACCTAGCTTTTGGAAGCTTTCCAAGAGTTGCTGGACAATTTCGGAGTAATTCAATACTCCTGTATTTCCAAGGAAGTCTTTAACAATGTTTTTGAATGCCAACCAATCATTCTTTTCTTCAATTTCTGACATTGTTACCACGAAATGTTCGTCTGCAAGAAGCTGTCGAATCTTTGGACCATCAAAAACCCCGGCCTTTATCTTTTTAAATAAAAGGCTAGGAAATTTGGACATGAGATACTTGAAACAGTCTCCTTCAGTTGGTAAAGCTTTAACGAATTGCTTCATAAGACCCAATTTTATATGCAGAGGTGGAAATATAATGTTCTTTCTGTCGACAAGTGGCTGATGCACGATGTTTGGATCACCTGGTCACAGGTCCGTTCTTGGCAGCCAATTCGACTGCACCTAATTTGTGCACGAGTTCTGCTGTCCGACTTACACAAAAAGCAGGGATACTTTGTGTATCCACGTTGTTGACCAAGTAGGAAGCAGACTATTTTAAGGTCAACACAAATGATCCATTGGTGCATGTGATATTGCAATAAATCAATGACTTTCTTTATGGTGTCATATTCTTCAAGAAAACAAACTGAATGGCCATTTGAAACTGAACCAAATAAATTTCCATTGTGGAGGAGAACTGCACTTTGAGCTATCTATAAACAGTCACAAGTCAGTTGCATCATAGTTTGAAATTCCCAATTCTTCCATTAAACCACTTATATTATGGCAAAACACAAATCCATCATCACGTTGAAAGTATTGCAGAAATGCCTTTTCTTGTATTCAAAAATAGAATACTTTGGCTCCCATTTTCAAGGAAGATTTTCTCATTGAGTTGTGATGTTAAGAGCTCTAAAGCTTTTTTGGATAGTCCCAAATCTCGTCCCGAATCATTTAGCTCTTGTTGTTCCAATCCCTTACGTACAGAGTCATCTTCAATGTCGAAATTATTTTTGGAATGTTTAAAAGCAAAGGAAATTTATGAATAACTATTGAAAGTGTATAAGGACTCTTCGCCTTCCATTAGCACAGTAGAAAAATGGGTTGCTAAATTAAACGTAGTCACACTAACCTTGAAGACAGTCAGGGACGTCCAAAACAGCAACAACACCAGAAATCATGGAAAATATACAGGATATCGTATTAAAAAAACCTCGAGTGACTGAATGAGATTTAGTAGAAGCCCTAGGCATCTCATTTGGCAGTATTAGCAATATGTTTACTGAAGTGAAGGGTTTCAGAAAACTATGTGCACAATATGCGCCGCAATGGAACAAAACACATTTGAATGAGCTTTGAGAGCGTTTTCAAAAGGATTAAGTGAATTTTGTGTGTTGATTTTCATAATTTTTTATTTAATTAATTATAAATTTATCTCTTGGGTCTATCACCATGATTCGGAATCAAAACAAGAGTCAAAAGATTGGTGGGAACCTGGTTCTTTGCTCCAAAATGAGTTCGTGTTCCAAAATCGGCCAAAAAAGTATTAGCGTCAGTTTCTTGGGAAGCGAAAGGAATTTTGTTTGTGGATAACTCGGAAATTGGTAAAACAATAAATGCTGAATATTATAGTAACCTTTCACACCAGCAGAAGGTAAAGACTTTTTCTTGCTTACATTGGAAGCCAAACTGATGATTTCGGAGGATATTGAAGAGTCAATGGAAGGCATCATTGTTTCAACGTATTTTTTCAAAGACCTTTGACTGTGTAAGGAGACTTATAGGACAGTAGGTAATATATCAGAATATTTCCAGAGGAAAGAAGAGGGCAGTTCGGAATATGCAATTATAAATGTATGTTAAGAATACAATTGCCATCTCGGGAAGATTACAGAGAATTCTGTTGGTGATATATACTTGGCCTCGGAAGGTGTTAATGCCTAAAAAAACAAAAAATTAGGCTAGTAGCAATGCCTTTTCTTGCAAAACTTATTAAACAAACTGGCAATGACATCTAAGATCATGAGTAAAGATAAATTTGGTGAAGATATTAAAGATTCATTAATTGAAATGGATTTAAGTCATACTATAGAATCAAATCACCAAACTTTTGGCATATATTGCTTTATTATTTATTACTTATTCAAAAATGGTCTGATTATTTAATATTTTTGCCCAGCTTATGATTAAACCAGCTCCTAACAAAAATCATATTAAATAACTAGACGATTGTCACACAGAAAAACATAACAAGTACGATAAACATGATAAATGTTAAGGTGTGTTAAATTTATTAATGTTTATGTATTTATATACTAAATGATACAGAATCAGCTGATAATAAATACAATTTTGAGTTTAAAAATAATTATGCAAATTCATAAGATAAATTTAATTAATATCTTAATAAAAGTCATAAATACCTGAGAATGGGATGAAGATGAACTGAAATTTCGTGATTTTCGTTTCTTACTATCTGAATAAGTGAGGTCAATTTCCTCAACTGGGGTGTTAGTAGGGGCATTAGGCCTGAATTGTCCTTTAGAACTATTTCGAGCTGTTCTAATGTTATGATTTGCCTGCCCTATACGAAAAGAAATGACAAATTTCAATCAACAATTAATTAAGCATCTAGGCAGTTAGAGAGTATTTAGAAAACTAACAGCTAAAATGACAATTACAGAAATCTGGTCACACATCTTCATAACACTTAAGTAAATTTACTGCAAAGGCCATCCAACTTAGCATTAGGGATCTACTTGATTCTCACTTCAGAGAGAAAAGCTTACATTTTTCACATTCTATTTAAAATAAAAATATCCCTTAAACACAATATGAGATTATGAAAAAAAAAAAAAAAAAGTGTGATAAATTTCACAGCTATAATTTAATTAATTTTTAGTTAAGCCAAGTTGACAGATTTTTTCTTTTAATTCAGTGTATTAAAAAAAATACTAACCATAAAATTTTAATGAATGGTTAAAAATTTTGTACTTAATATGATTATTAATTAGTGGAAAATTGGATCTTACTAACAAAATTAAATGGCGATCAATATTATACTACAACTACTGTTTCTAATAATATAGAAAAATTAATTTAACAGTAATAATATAGCAAGCAGAAATATACTTACTTTGCCTAAAAGATGAAGGCAAAGATCGACAGCTCCTTCGATCAAAGGTACCTCCTATAACAAAATATTTAAAAAAGGTTAACTGACTGAATGCTGGATTCGATATCAGGTGGTTCAAGCAGTCACTAACTATAGCTCTTTCAAACAATAGGCCTTAAACCAAAATAATGATTTGAATTAATGAGGCAGTATTCAATTGTTAAATAATAATGAGTATTATTCATAAAAAGCGGAGAAAGAACTGTAAAATATTACTGCAGACTTTTTAAGCCCAAGTTAATTTAGTGAGGGATTGAGAATTTTACTGAATCAAATTTGTTATTACTGGCATTCGGAATGTTTATACCTGCATCATAATGGAGTTGACTGCATTTCACAAGTATTTACTCTAAAACATGCGATGATCTCACTGGAGGATTTCTGTATTAGAAAATAATAAACCTCTATACTGAAAAGTACAAAGGATAAGAATAATAATAACAAGAGGAAGAAAAATAACAAAACAAAACCTGAAGTTTTCTATTTATCAGAGGAATCATAAAAATAGAAATATGATAAACATGAGTGCATTTTAAGGATTTAAGCAAATAAAGATTTGAGGAATCAATTTTCAATGAATACTAGACTTTAGTTATTATTAAGTCTAATAATGTTTTAATTTTCGGTGCTAGTCAGCCATTGTGTGAACAGCTTCATTGTATGCTCCTCATTACTGAGTATCTTATCAGTGCAATAGTGAACAACTATCTCTTTAACCTGGCACCGGCCAAGTTTAAGTGACAGTGCATAGTTTCACCAAGTAACAGATGCCAACAGTACAGCCATTAAAAAAGCAACTGGAACCACCTTCCTCACTGTGTCAAATGGAGGGAAAATCATGATAGCCGAGAGTGCCAGAAGACCAGGGACACTCCAGCCACCTGCACTCTATGCTCAAAGAGTCACCCTTTAGCTATAAAGGCTGCAACACATATCAACAGCTCACTACGTGAGCCTTCAGCCCAATGCCAGCTGTATCCCTTGGCTCAACAGCAGTAAGAAACCTCAGCTCAATGGCAACGAGAACCCTTGGTTCAATGGCAACGAGGACCCTCGGCTCAACAACAGCGAGGACCCTCGGCCCAGTGACAGAGGGTGCTCTCAATCTAACAACTCGTACATCAGTAAAATACATTCAGGAGAATCTCTATTACACCTATGTCGCCTGCTAGGTCCAGCTGAAGGACAGTACCCCGCTACTGCCGCAGAGACACTCCCCTCAGCAGCAGCCGACACCACCTGAGCGTCATGCAGCCATTTCTCAAACCTCTTACTTCCTCAGACATGTACGCTATCATGGAAACCTTTTTCGCTAGAACCCAATTCATGATGGAGTCCATGTTAAATCCCCTCATTAACCTCATCACAGCCCTTATTGCCTGCTTTCCTGTTCCTCAACTATGAATTTACTTACCAGCAAATTTATCACAGTTCTCCTATAGAAAGCCAATGGAGTACATACACACAAAGAAGAATTAACATTACTTCTAAATGATAGAAATGTTGATGTCGCACTTATAATAGAAACACGACTTACGTCACAAAAATACATTAGTATATCAGGGTACAGAACTTATAGGACCTACCACCCAGACGGGAAAGCCCATGGTGGAACAGCCCTTCTGATTCGCAGCTCCCTCTCCCATCACCTGATTCTCTCTGATCATTCAGACTACCTCCAATCTACTGCTGTGTCACTCAACCTTCACCTTTCCTATCCTCCTTGCGGCAGTGTACTATCCTCCAAACAAATCCATATCTTCTCTGCTCAGTTCAGCCAATTCTTTGACTCTTTGAGGCGATTACAATGCGAAACATCAACAATGGGGCTCCAGGACGACTAACTCCTGTGGTCACTGGTTAATAACCAACTTGATTGGGATAGTTTCAAATCCCTCCTTGAAGATGCTATAGATCTGAGTTTTCTTAAAATTCCTGCAAGACTTTGATGATCGTGTACAATTCTTCACCTCTGCTATTCAACAATCATGCTGGAAAGCATCCAAATGTACTTTCAAAATCCTCTAAATCTCAATCCTTTAAACATCAAACCGCTTTCCAAATCTCATACCTTTAAACACCAATTCTCTTTCCATCCATATACACACTCTTATACTTTCCAAAAGATGAGCCAGAACCACATGGCAGAGAACACGACACCCATACGACCATCAAGCATATAATAAACAAAGCCGTTTAGTGACACGGGAACAACTCAGATCTTTTCACAATAAAGAATTTAACAGTCATCTCTCCTTACTCACAATGGAAAACAAATCCCTCTGGATTGCCTCCAGAAAAATCCTCAAATATCACTCCCCCACCTCTCTTCTCCTCTCCGGTGCGATGATGGCACCTGAGCAGCATCTGATGCAGACATAGCTGAGGGTCTTTGCTTGTCATCTTAGCAAACTTTCACTCCCCTCCCTGACCCAGAAAACCATTCTAGGAGCAAGGAGGTAGAAGAATTCCTTGATTCCCCTCTCCTATGTGTCCACCTCCCAAAGCCGTGATGGTGACCACCTCTGAGGTCAAATATATCCTTTGCAGGAAAGTGTAAGCGGGTTACCTTATTTATTATATATTATTTATTATATTCAACTAAAATAAGAATTTTCAANGTGTTTGTTTTAGTAATAAATAAGAATTTTGCAAAAAGTCGTTTTCCCCTACTTCTTTTATTTAATCAATTAGGAATAAGTAAATTTGAAAATACACTAAGACTTACTAAACTTAAACTTTAATTTGCATTTAAATAACAAATTAATAGTAAGTAATGAAAAAAAATAATACCTGGGATATCATTTGATTCACTCTCCCTTGGTTCATCATCAGTCAAATCAATAGCTAAAAATAAGAAATAAATATACATAAAAATATACACTCTAATAAACAAAAACTATAAATAGTAAAAAATTTTAATTAATTATCCTTATATTTAATATGCTTATACTCGAATAAAAGCTATTAAAGATTAGTAGCAATAAGATTATACCATTAGAGGTTATAATTAAAATTGTAATCATTCATTAAGCCATAATAATTTCAAATAATATTGAAATGATTCATCATATACTATCAATATGTTCATGTTAACACCATCAATTTTTTAATTTGATATAGCCTTCACACTGATGAGATTTGAAGGCTGGTTCTATGAACTGGGCAACAAAGTAATTTGGGTTCTGTGAACTGTATATGGATTAACTAATATATCTACAACCGGAAATAAGGTTGAATATATATTCAGATAATTAATAGAAACATATATGTAAAATAGTGAGCTGAAAGGTGAACAGTAATGTTAATTGATTAGTTAGTAATTTTTTCTATTGTTTGATTGTGCAATAGAATTTGGTAAAACGAATGTGCATTACGAATGATAACTGCAGAGATGTTTTTGTTATCTTTGGAATAGGTTCATCGAACAATAAGGTCACATGGTGAGTTGAATGTATTGATGATTGGAACTGATGGATTGAAGTCCGGCGGCCATCATCCTCACTCACAGTCTTCGTCCAAGGGGGCTATAAATGTTATACTGATCATGAACTGAGTAAAATTAGACTGGTTGGAAAGCCAATAACTAGGTCCCGGGTTCAGGACATCATTGCTGGTCAGAGTTCGACTGTACAGTGCGGGTTTTTGCAAGTAGATGGTTGCACAGATGGCGACAAGAGGGCCTGCATTAATTGAGATGGCCGGCAGAGGGCTTCTCGTAACAATCAAATGTTTAAGACTTATAATTCTTAATTTCAAATATTGTAAATTAAACCATATAACTTTTGTACTTTTGAAATAAGACTAAGAAAATTGCCTAATACAAATCTGATCAACTCAAAAGAAAAAAATAAAGTAAAAAATAACACTACTTCAATTAAAAGGATTTATTAACTGATCTGAACTAACTATATTTTATGATAATTCAAGGATAAGAAAGGATAAAATTAAAGAAAACAGTTCATTATGTAAACTAAGTAAATATCTCAGCATTGTAATTATCAAGGTATTTTAATTTTCAATGTCATGGATACTTCACACTAATAATGATATTTTTTTTTATTAAGAAAAAATTTTAATATTAATACATTTTATCAATTTTATAAGAATAATTTTATTAAATGTTAAGTGCAGAGATTTATTGAATTTTAGTAATTTTTGAGACAACAAAACTATGGAAACAAATCTATTCAAATTTTCCAATTCATCTATATCATAAAACTGAGGAGTATTGAAGATGTTTAAAGATTGCAGACTGAAGAAGCTATACAGGGATGTTGATGAAGTAACCCACATTAAAGTAAGCCACTACAGATGGTTATCTCGAATGCTCTTATACATGAGAATGAAAGAAAATCAAATTCCAAATAATGTCTTGCATAAAATGTATTGCAAATTAAGGAGAAACACACAAAGATAGCAGTCCTTTAGCAATCCTCCTTAGCAGTCCTTAGCAGCCCCTTAGCAGTACCATTAGCAACCCAAAATGATTGGTCCTATCTTATTATATGCTCATCAACTTATGATACTTGGGATCCACAATGAGATATAAGTAGCACAAAACATGGATCACTGGTGGTCAAAGCTACAAGAGGCCTTAGACCGAAGAATACTTAAAATATTAATGATTAATAAATTTGATCTTCTGATTCCATCCAATTTCAGTCAAACAAATTCTTTCAAAAGACTTCCAAATGAAGCTTATATACCGTATTTGATTTCTTTGATTTGAAAATAAGAGGTTCGCCCAACCCCTGCATAACATACATATGCAGATGTATGTAACAAACATAATAAATAAATATTTATATTTGCATCTTAATTATACNTAATTATAATAATAACAAATGGATTGTTGTATTTATTCAATTCAGTCTCAATCTAAGCCAACCCCCCCTCCTTCTCCTCTTGCGATTTCAGTCATTGACAAACTCCACCGGTTCCACCGGTGTGATTCAACGGTTTCCAACAAAAATTAGACAACTTCTTTGTCTAATTAGAATTTTAGACAACTTCTTAACAAAACTTAGACAAGATTTTTAAAGTCACACAAATATCGCTTATAGGAGTAATTATACCCTACCTCTAGAAGCTTGATTGCCACACAAAAGCTTCCTAAGGGAAAACGTGAATAACTTGTTTTCCAAAAGGGGGGGATTTGCTGAAAGCTATTAAAACATTAAGAGCTATAACGACTTTTTATTTACAAAAAAAAATAAAAATATGTCATCTATTCCTATATTTGTCCTTTAACTTTCTAGAAAGAGTTTATAGTATTGGTATTTGTATTGGTGGTACTGTTATCACTCAATGGAGTCATTAAAAAGAATTAAAGAATATATTATCGTGAAGTTTTTCATACAAAATTTATTTTTCTAACTCACGGACATCTTATTTTGTGTTATTTCAATTTATAAAGTATTATCTGTTGCTTTTGTTTACTGTACTAAACCCTATTAATATTTTATTATTACATTTATATACAATGTTTTTCTTTATTGATGCCAACTCTAGGGTTTCCATTTTTCAGGGATGGATCGTTGTTATTTTTCAAAATTAAGTTTTTTGAACTCGCTGACTTTTATTTTATAATATTAAAACTTGAAGATTATTTTACATCTATCTACGTCTATCTTTATTTAGTATTGATGTCGAAATTGCCCCTCCCCCTCCCCGATACATACACTAATTTTACAACCTCAAAGCTGCGTTCATAGATTTTCAAATTGTAGATACCTTTTTCTATTCAGAAAATCTCTTCAATTGTTTTTTGTTGTAATTCTAAAATTTTCGATAGTTTTCTAATTTTAAATATTAAAAATATTATTATTAGACGGGAAGTAGATGAGTGTTTGAGTAGGTGAGTTATAAAAATAAATTTTATATGAAAAACTTCACGATAATATATTCTTTGATTATTTTAAATGGACGACTCGACTTTCAATAATAACCATCTTCAGGGCTACTGATCATGGAATGTAGTGTCATATTCCCTTAGTGTAGAAGAAAATGTCTGCTTCCTCCCCCCCTCCCCGCCCCATTCAACTAACGAGTCCTATAAATGTATTGTAAAAAAAAAGGAAACAAAACAAGTCAAATTATAAACAAAACGAAAATACAGCTTATAGTCCGGACGCATAAGTAAACAGACTCTCATCGTCGTACGCAAGATAAAATGGAGTGCTTTTGTTTTGTTATTCCTTGAGGGGCAGACATGAACGAAAATAACAACACGTTGTGGGAGTCGAAATCCTCAGTTTACAATGTGTCAAGTGCAAGGCGTCATCTCTGTAACGTCGTGTGTAGAGAGTAAAGAAGAACACAATGGCATGCCTGTTCTATTCAGGAGCAAGTGTTTGGAATATAATTTCGGTGTTTACAACCCTCGCCATCGAAAGCGGTAGGATGCGTATAGATCTTTAGTTTTACTTTCCAGGGCGTACGATCCTCAAGGCTGTCTCGAGACAGCTCACCGACCCGGCACAGCAGAGGGAATCCTTCTTCCAGGTCCGCGATTCAATATTCCAATCCTTTTTTGCTAAAAATAATGGTAACTAACCAAAAGAAAGTTATCTCATTACTATTACTCAATTGACTAGTAACTAAACTCTCATGTTGTAAGGACTTTCTCCTCATAATTTCTCAGAGTAGCCAAAATCCACATTATTTTAGTAGAAGTGATTGGATTGTCAGATCATAGCTTACCGAAGCTAATTCATTATGGTCCTATACACAGTACTTTTCTCCTTTTAAATGAGTTTCTTGCTCATTAATTTTCTTCTGTCCTCGTTCTAGACTTTGTTGTTTACAGTCTACATAAGTTAGATGAGAATACTTTACCTAATTATTCATTTTAATCATATTTTTTTCTATATTTTTTGGTAGCGAAGCAATAGTAAGTAGAATATTTATTCACTTCATTTTTTTTTATTACTCTAGTTCCCAATTTTTGCCTATTATTTAAAGTATTGTACAAATTGCATTAACATTAGTAATACTAAATCCTAAATCATTATTAATAAGCAGACAGATTTCTTAGTTTTTACAAGATCAATATTGTTGCTTCAAAACTTGGGAACAATTACTACTGTCAAGTGGTCAATTAATTCATTAAGACTTTAGATAAATACAATTCTAGCTTATTAAGGAATCAAGTAGAATCATAGATCAAAATTAATGGTTATTCATCCTTATTGAGAAATTCCCATAACCATAATTTCACATTGATCGTATTGATGATGTATATTTCAATACAGTTAACTGGCGATCAACATTAATGACTTATAGAGCAGTGACCAATAATATTGATCTTGTAAAACTCCTTTAAATTCAATAATCATTAAGGAAGTATTCGATTCATGATTTAAATATCAATTGCAACTTACTCTCTTCTGAATTTAGGCTTCTTCGGGGTTTTCTCATTACTGGGCGAATGGAAATATTTTTTGGCATGGAATTTTCATTATCATCATCAACCTAAAAGAATATATGCATACATTAATTTTAAAAGGTTTTGTAAATACTTTAATCACTGTGATTTTGCTTTAATGTAACATTCCAGTTCTTTAAAATTAGTGTAATAAAAATAGGTGTCTATTTTAAGAATTTAAAGTTCCATTCACATATCCAATTTTAGTATTGTTTGATAAAACAAAGTACACAACTGCCTAAAACTTAATAGATTTTTTCTATAAAATCTAAGGCAAGATACAACACAGTACACTTTACCAAACAAAATAAGAAATAATGAATAAGTGTGATAAATATTACACAAGCTGTGATAAAAAAGTAAGATGACTTTTTATTTTATCAAAAAATGTTTATTAATTCATCAATATTTATTTCGTTCCCTTCAAAGAGACTCCCCCCCCCCCTCAGATACAATACCCTTGTGCCAAACGATTTTTCCAATTCTCAAAGAACTTCTGATAAGCTCTTTTTGGTAATCTTCAGTTCATCCAGCAATGGGGTCTTTACACCCTCAATTATTACAAAACACTGTCCTTTCATGGGTTTCATGAGCTTTGGGAACAGGGAAAAATCCCATGGGACTAAATCAGGGGAACACAGTGGCTGTGGCTTGATTAATTTTGGTCAAAATTTAGAAATTTTGGAATAAACTTTGCTGAAATGCCCAAAACATCCATTAAAATTGCTTGGCATGAACCAAATGAGATGTCGATATAATCAGAAACTTTCCCCCTTCTGGTAACTCAACAATTCATCAATATTATTTTATTCATTTTTTCAACATTCTCATCAGTTGATGACCTGCTGGTGCATGCAGAGCGAGGTTCGTCATTGGTGTCTTCTCGGTCTTCTTGAAAGAGTTTATACCACATTTTTTTTTTACTTAATGTAGACTTACCATCGATGTCAACATTTCAAATTTTTAGAGCACTTGTTCCTATTTTTTACAAAAAATTTAATGAAAACTCTTTGATCCATGTTCTTTGACAGAAGAAAACAGCTGAGCACGCAAAGCACTTCTAACCTTAATGCCTCTCACAAACAAATAAAAAATGCTATACAGCTGAAACTTTTTAGATGTTCAAGATAAATGTACCAATATAACAAAAAAAAAAATCAAAGAGTGAATGGACATAGTTCGGGAAATAAAGTAAATCACCTTACTTTTAGATCACCCCTCACATAAATGTATGAGCGCCCAAACTATTAGAAATACATATGCAATATTTATTAAAATTTTAGTTGATTCCGATGGAATTTAATTAATGAGATTGTTCTCATGGCATTAAAAAAAAAAGTTTTAAAAAGTTCTCTAATACTTTCATTCAGAAAAAATAAATATTTTATGAATTACACAAAATTTAATTAATTAATAGTGGGGGTTTGTCTAAACTGTAAGTTTTTAATTTCATGTTCACATTTACCGTTTCTTCTTCCAGGTTGGACCGTGTCAAATTGGTGTTATTTGCCCAGCTTTCGCACATCATGTGATGGCTTCTTCTGGGCTGAAAGAGTTGTAAAAGAGAGATTGTATTTACCATTTCATCTACCATACCCGGAAGATGAAATGGTAAATACATCTGACGACCGACGAAGCCTACGTGAACAAAAGAGAGATTTTTAAAATTCAGGTGGTATATAATTACCATGTTTTATACACCAGGTGGTGTATAATCCCGGCGCCCAGTCCGGTTCTTGGGCGAAGCCTGCCTTCCCATTGGTTGATACTGTGTTCTGGCGGCTGGTCTCTGGAGTATTATACACCCCCTGGTGTATAAAACATGGTAATTATATACCACCTGGATTTTAAAAATCTCTCTTTTACAACTCTCATTCTCTTTTCAGTCCAGAAGAAGCCATCACATGATGTGCGAAAGCTCGGTAAATAACACCAATTTGACACGGTACAACCCGGAAGAAGAAACGGTAAATACTTCTGACGACCGTTGAAGCCTACGTGAACTTCATGTTCACATGTTATACATTTATTTCTTTTTCCTAATGAAATTATTGTAATACTATGATTACAACTCTGAAATAAAAGATTTTAGTATTGAGATTTTGTTTAAGTATGAGGAAAGATTTTACACTTACAGTCTTCAACAAATCATGTTTCTCAAACTTTCGGGTTCTTTAATCACTGGTCATTTATTCATCCCAAACAACTTGCCGCCTTACAGCCTAGTTGGCTGGACCCTTCTATTTTTATACTAGAAATTTCAAATTAGGTATTTGAGCTTTATCATTCAAACTGTAGATATAGTCAAAGCCTTAACCCATGCCCTTTAACTCCATTGATTTTCCCAGCTTGTTAAAGTGAAAATTAGTTATTAATTCAATTTAAGAAGCAATTGGAGTTCAGACCAAAAGATTTTGGATCAAACCCCAATTGCCTCAAATTATTTATCCACAGTCTTATACCCATCTGCTATTTATTCATATTTATACCATCTTTAATGAACAATGAAAAATTTATTTAGTTTTTACAGCTTCTCCTCTTTGATTGTTTTTTAACATTTTTCTAAATATAAATAATTTTTACACATTCTTATCCTGCCCATAGAAGCCCAAAACTTTAGGCCATGACATTATTCTGAAATTACAGTTTTAATTAAAACTGTTTCCTGATAAGATTCTTAAAGCAGTAATAATAGACTTCATTACCCCAAATTATCATAATTTCTAAACCATCTGTAAATAACCTTTTAGTTTGTATAGATCATCAAATGAAATATATGAATTGAATTGAATGAAAATGAATTGATATACAAAATTGAAAGTNTATATATATATATATACATAAATTCACATATATTGACAGGCATATACTTCTGCCAGTGCCATTTCCATGATTCGATAGCTTTATAAATGGTTTCCAGAATGTATTTCAAAGTTGGGGTCATAAACTCAGGGTATTCTTCAACTCATTTAACAGTTTTTACAAATGTCAGCAAGATTTTGCATTTGATTAGCTGACAACACTTTCAGAACCAAATTGAATCAGATACTCCTCATCAATAAACATACTGATGATGCACATAGTCATTTTATCTATTCCTAATTCATCTGTAAGCATATGAACACTTAACCGATGATATGAATTGAGACAGAATACATTTTTTCACCACCCTGAATGGATCAAATTTAATCAAACTGAAATTTATGTTGCTTCCAATATAGTAGAAAGAAGACACGGCATATAGAGATTTCTATTTATTTTTAACATATATATGTATATACTATAAGAGAATCAAGTTATTCACTGATCTTATAGACAAATAAAGTTTATAAAAAAACACAGGCTGACTAATTTTGAGACTGATTAAAACATTAACTTCATGCAAAATCATATTAAAGAAAATTCCTAGGTAAAACTAAGTTGAAGGTTACTGATTTCAATGAAAAACATAAGCTTATAACAAAAACTTACCATATAAAATGTCTCAGTCCACCTACATGAAGGAGGTTGAGTAGTTTTAGCAATGGGGCGTCGAAAAGAATACTCTGCCTAAGTAAAAAAAAAAAAAAAAATGTAAGTTACTTGATTGATTTATAATATTTAATAAAAAAAAGTCTGTGTAAATGGAGTTTATTTCAGAAATTAATGATTTCAGATTTAATACTTATTTACAGCTGAGATGGAGAATTATTAATGGAAAATGAATTATTTTATCAAACAAATTATGAATTATTGGTGCTTCAAGGTTTCTTTATTTTAGATTTCTACCAAGCTTTTCCATTTATTTTTCTCAAATTAGAGGATTCTGAAACTGTGAAATATCAATCCTTTCATAGGAATTTTTAGGTATATTCAGTGGCTTAAAGAGTGACATATTAGCAAAGAACATCATATGGTCTTAGCCTATTTCAGCTCCTCTAATGACTTCAACATCAGAGAAAAGCCTTCTTATGCTTTTACTGTCCAAGAAGTAATCTATAATAAATAGGAATAGAGAGTTTCCACTTAGTAAGTCATAGTCTATGCAGAAATCAATCAGCCTCTAACACCATTGGTATTTTTTGTATCTTCTCCACTACATTTTCCCATCACTTCATAGGCTTGACTGAAATCAATTCCTGTCCTTGCATTGAAATCCCCCATTAGTATTATCTCTTTATTCTTGCTTTGTGCCTTTATTACTTCTCGTTTTTATTCTGCTTAGAAAAGTTACTTATCTAAAATGTCAGCATCTTCAATATGGTATATATCTGTATAATAACTAGGTGATTTGCCGCTACTTCTATAAACATTGTTATAATTCTCGAAAACATAAGGTTACATTCTTTTAAAGATAAAAGAAGTGAACATATTTTCTTTCGTTATATAACAACACCTTCCTTAGCTATAGTATCTTTTGGAAGTCCCAAATTCATCATGGTATAGTTCTTTGGCAGTCTCATTTTTCCAATGCTATTCTTTTTGAACTCACTTTGCCAATAATGTCCACATGACAATCTGTCATCTCTGCCACAATTCCTTCTTCCTAGTAAAGAATTTGTTAGGATTCGGCCGAGGCTGATAAATAATAAAAAACATTTACAATTTTAAAAAGAGTATTTTTTATTATCTAACAATGTTTCAACTTACTTTGTAAGCCATCTTCAGGGCTGTTGAAATACAATGTCATAAGAAAATATAAGAAAAACAATATTTATATGATTTACATTATTATAATATAAAATTTTATGTAATTAAATGTAATGTGATATGAAATACTTAGAAAAACAATAACAGTATCTGTAGAAAGCTCACCTGTCATGAAGGCGAGAGGGGACATGTTGTCACCTGGATCAAATCTTCATGACTGAGAAGTAAGGATTGGAAATCATAAGAATAGAAGGGTGTTCTGTAGCTTGTGGATTTTTGGGAGGTCGTTTCTCTTCTTTCTTCACTAACATATCCATAGACAAAGCCCTCCAAACTATTGACAACATTTTTGGGGCGGGAGGGAGATTGGGCAAGAAGGAGATAGAGATTTTAACACATTTTCAGATGGAGATTTTTTTTTATCTTAGATATTATTATTAGATGTATTTTTGTTGGGGTTCGGTCCTTGACCAACAGAAAAAATCTAATAACTATATTTTTAGCTTCTCCACAGAAGGATGACTCATTATCTGGAGAAATCATTTTTCAATAAAGTAAATAGGTTTGGTAGATTAGGTAGATTTTTTGTGTTAAAAAAAAATTATCAAACAAATTGTGCTTCAACATTGACAATATATAATTTTAAAAAATTAAGATCACACGGTTGTGCAATATTTAGCATCTTCTTGTGCATGCCTCTTATAAAACAGCCTGATGACATGACCATTTACTATTTTGAGCACATCCAGGCATCAATATATCAAAATCCTTATTGTATTATTATATTATAGGCATCAAAATATTCACCTTTATTGTATGACAAACCATTAAGCTGGTATAAAAATAAAATGGTAGGAAATATAGATTTTCAATTAAATTTAACTTCTTCCCCTGAATTTCTTCCTTTTTTTCCTCGATATACAATTTCAAGCCAATATTTATATACATCAAGGAGCAAATTTATGAAGTTTTATCAAAATTATTAGAGGCTACACATTTTAAGTTTTCAGCTATGGTAGTGTTGAATTTAATGGGTATTAAGCTGTTACCATACAAATTTCAAGATTTCATTGCAATCTGCTCAATCATTTGCTTAGTTTTTTTTTAAACATTTGTACACAGAAGCACAATTTATGCACACACACACACCAGTTCTCCAATGGGCCATATAGGGCTAAGGAAGAAATACATGTTAAGAATGTATTTATTCTCGACTCATTACCACCAGAGGTGTCAGCCAGCCTACTTTTCTATCAACTATTCATTTAAGAAATATCTTATTCTATTTTTGAAATGAATATGATAATAAAGCTTACCAATTGAGGTTTTTCTGTTGAAGTTGGGCTTTTTCTAACAGTTGTCACAGATGGGTGTTGATTTATTTCTGAAAAATAAAATAAAAAGTTGAAATGTAAAAATGACAACAAATAATACCAAAGACTAGCGAATAGTAAAAGACATCCTAAATTAAATTTAAGGTATTAAAAAAACTATTTATTGTAATCATAACAATCTAACACTTTATACACACACACACACCCACATATATATATATATATACACATACATACATATACAAATATACATCAACTATTTTGTCAATATTGGTTTGTCTATTTTCAAGAAGTAAATAGACAAAACAATATTGACAGGACTGGCATATTTATATGAACTTTACAGACCAGCAAACTATAAAAAAAAATTGAAATTAACATCAGGCAAGAGCAACTCTTATGATCAAAACATGCCCTTAAGTTATTTTTATAAAGTTTTGTTATGGAGAAAATTAAATGGAAGATAAATTAACAGTAGATTTCAATAATCAAAAAAATGCATGATTGAATGGCTTACTGCTTTCATCATAAAGTTAAAAGAGAATTAATTTTACACAATAAATATAACAAAATTCTTTTAAAAAGAGGTTAATATTTAACTTTTGCATTTAAAAAAAAACAAATCCAAATAAAAAAACCCTAGGCAGATTGATAACATAAAACAATGATATGCATAAAAATCCTCCTTTCAACAGAAATATTTAAATTTATTTTCCTAGAAAACAAATCAAAAATATTTGGCCAGCATCTGCAAATTACGAGCACAATATTAAATAATTATTAATATGACATAAAGCCATGGGTTAGAACATGTCACTCAACATTCGTTTTCGAACTCCCTTCTGGATTTCTAAACTAATAGTTTGGTATTTTCTTTCTCTCCTTCAGAAGCAGGAGCACATCATCAATTGGCTAAAAACTTACAATCTTGGAGTTTAAAATAAAATACGATTTTAAATTAAATATTATTAAAGTAAAACATTTTATTTTGAATTCAGATGTTGATATAATAACAAAACCATATAAATAGATTGGCTCATCAATACCTTACATAAGATGAATGTACAATACAATCAGTATGTTGTTTAGATTAGTAATTTAAAATTTAATTCCAACAAAATTGGAATCATGCAGACAAGGCATGAGAGGATCGAGTTAGAACTGCTCCTAAATCCTTGAAGAACAGACATATAAATTATGCACATGAAAGTGAGTTCATAATACAAATACCTCTTAATGTTTTTGGAGCATAAGAGGGATAGTTAGCTTTTAATCTCTTAGGAGGTGACACAGCAATATCATTTTCTTCATCTTCATCAAGCTCCGTCCTGTAAAATGTACATAAAATGAACTAAAAAAAATTGCTATAATAAATATTCAGTGTTTAAATGAGTATGCCTTTATGTAGTTTTAGAATAAAGAGAAAAATGAAACCCCTTCTCTTTCAACTGTTGCTAACTGAAGGAGCTCCAATGAACCAGCCAATCTAATAAGGAGAATGAGTGGTGCAAAAAAGTAGATGTAGTAATATAAATAGTAGGTTATAGAAATATGGAACGTTTGTGGAAGGCATACCCTGAAACACACCCTCCCCTTTTCCAAGAAATTTATAGTGGATTGATGTGAGTACAAAAGCTTCCTTCAGTACAAAATATTATTAGTTTAGTTGAAAAAATATTTAATATTATACAGAATATTTTAGTACGGTGAAAGATAAAAGTATTTTTCTTTGAAATAATAATTGTAAATGATTATTACAAGTATTTTAAATTATAATTATTATAGTAATTAGTTATGCTTTCAGTAAATTATTATGTCTTGGCATTGCGAAGAGGAGTAATCTAACCTGACTAGAAAGAGGGCTCTCTTTACTCAACATTATGGAAAATATAGACTTAAATTTAAACTCAAAATTATATTTTGTAAAATCATTAATTAATTTACAACGGCAAAAGGTCTTATATTATTGAATAATGTAATACAAGAATTATACAGTAGAATATAATTTTCAAATGAAGTAGTTAATTTTTAAAAAGTCAAATTCAAAAATACTCTTTCATAACTGAACAATTGGAAGAGTATTTACTGAACGAAAAAAAAACTAAAATTAAAATAGTCATTTTAAGGTAGTAAATTAGATACATCAATTATCTATTGGAAAATGATTAAAAGGCTATCTATAAATATCCTGCACTGTTCACTGTTGTAATCATAAAACCATAAATAATACAAAAACTATTACCCTGATGAACAAATTAACTCTCAAAAATATAATTAATATAAGAAAAATCCCAACTTAAAATTAGAACATCCTACAAGCTTGATAATACTGACATTCTTAATTCAGTAATGAGAGAAGATAAAAATGACAGAAAACTGTATTTACCTTAATCTTTTGAGAGTTATAAAATTCCAGAAATCCGGAAAAATATTACTAAACAATCTGTTAAGAAAATATGTCATGATTACAATTTAGAAAGGACACAACCATCTCATTCAACGCACTTAATTTCATGTATAGCTCTGGTATGGAACAGTTATCCTCGTTCTTCTACAAGTCATGGTTTCACAAACAAATTGAAAAGCTATAGACATACAACTAAAGACAAACCACACTACCGACTCCAAACTAACGTCTGAATTTAATTATAACCAATGGAGAGTAACTATAGTATCGATTACGATTACAAGATTTCCATTTCAAGGCTTTACAAACAGTACACGACAAAGCACCAAGTAATTGCATATATATGATAGATCAGTGCATAAACTATATGAGTACAATTAATATTTGTAAGCCTCACTTTTTTAAACAAAAGATAAATAAGACTAAAATTTTGTGCCAAAGAGGTAACTAAATCTGGGTCCTAGGATGAGGTTGGAAGCTTTGTGCACTGTAATTTTATGCTCCTGTATTTCCTAATTTCATTAACTTCGTTCTTCTTTCATTAATCCACTTACTGAATATATAGTAAGTGGAAGTATAGCAAAGAGTCTTTGATTTTGAGTTCTCGGCGTAACTATAATTTTTGAGTCAACAGTGTCCATGGCATGAGTGTCTAGTTGTGTTTCGAAACTCAGATACATTACCAGTGGTTGCCCACCAATCCAGCTGTCTAATTTTCAATACATTGATGAATAGTACTAAATCAATAGATCTAGCTGTTCCCAAGAAAACAACATGTCACTAATGTCTCAAAATCGCCTTTAAATTTTTCCTTCACATCCAATATGGCCATTCGAAATGAGTATGAAAATTGGGTTAGTTAAGCAAGCCATGTGAATTTCCATTTTATGGTTAATGGAGTTCAGAAAATAATAGTGTAATGAATAAATAGTTTACTATAAATATGTTGTTTATGTTGCGTGTACGGGTGAAGATATGAGTGCGAGCGTGAGAACATGACATAAGTCAATTTAATTAGTCAATTTAATCTAATCCACTTAACTTCTAGGTCTTCAAATAAAAATAATCACAGTGTAGCTTAACTCATCACTAAGGGATCACTAAGGATCACTAAGGGATCATTAAGGGATCACTAAGGAGGATCACTAAGGGATAACTAAGGAGGATCACTAAGGGATCACTAAGTCCAAAGTCCTAAGAACAATTACGAATGCTTCTTATTCCATCCTCCATCACGATTTTAATATCCTGTATGTCCCAGATCTCATCTCCACCCGCTTAGTACTTTTCCATAGCAAGCTCCCATTTCACCGTAATCCATATGTCATATCCCTGTCGTCGGCCTTCAATCCTTATAAACGTCGACTTGATAAGGCTCGCAAGAAGAAGAGGAATAAATATTCTTTATTTGTAAATATATAGCTTATATTTCAATTGTATTAGTTTATTAATGAAAAGGGAAGAGGGTTTAAAAGGAGACCAAAATTTAAAATCAATATTTTCTTATTATTATTATCAAATTTGATAGTGGTGTAACTGGTCACCTTCTCTCCTCATGTGACTTTCATTAATGTCATTTTTTTTCTATTATTTATTTTAATCAAATTACAAAATGTTTTTATTTATTTTTAACAGAATATAATATGTAAATAAAGGTTATAAAAAAATTATTATTATGAAAAAATGTATAGAACCAAATAGGAGACCAAAAATACTAAGAGAGACAAATTTGAAGAAATTTGAGTGTTAATTGTTTCAAGTAACTGAAGCGAGAAGAACCTAGTCGATAGTCAGTGTCCTCGGCACTAGCACTCGTATTTAATATTTCGACGATCTTTTTTTCGCAGACTACTTGGTGAACGAACTAACAAGACAGCTAAGTATAATTTTTTTTCTTTTTCTTTTTAATGTGGAAGAATATTTTTGAGGGCTCTCACAGCCCTAAGCGTAAGAAGAAAAAAACTGGTCCCGATAAACATACAACATTTTATGATAATTTGCATTCTGCCTCTATAAAGCATGTTGAGCAGAAAATACAATTTTTAATTTTTTAAAGAGTCTAGCGACGGTGATCTTAAAGGTGTGTGACCTTTTTTGATTAACCAAGCAATCACAGGATGCTCTGGTGAACCTGCTAATATTAAAAAACTCAGGGATGGGAGTATTCTCGTCGAATGTGTGAATGACGTTCAAGCAGCCATGCTTCTTAAATTAAAGAAATTTTTTTCTATTGGTGTGGAATGTAAAAAACATGATTCTCTCAACTCATGTAAAGGTGTTATTAGGTCTTATGATTTAATGAACTCCACTGAAGCTGAGATACTATTAGAACTTCAAGATATGAATGCGGTTGAAGTGAAACAAATTTTCAATAAAAAGAGAAATTGTCCCACTCCTACATTTATATTAAAATTCTCCACCCCATTTTTACCGACAAGTATAAAAGCAGGTTATCTTAAATTAGATGTAAAACCATTTATTCCTGCACCATTAAGGTGCTTTAACTGTTTTAAATTTGGTCACCCCCACAGGTTCATGTAAAGCTAGGGAGCCTCACTGCAGGAATTGTTCTGCAACTCATCACAATGAGTCAAAATGTACTAATTCTCCTCATTGTGTTAACTGCGAATCTGATCATCAGCCACTTGGTATAGTATGCCCTTCTTATTTAAAAGAAAAGAGTATTAAAGAAATACAAGTTAAAAGAAAAATTACTTATTCAGCAGCAAAAACAGTATTTCTTGAATTAGCTGCCCCTACTTTTTCAAAATCGTATGCACAACAATGCAACGTTAATCTTCCGGATATTGCTTCTTCAAGTAAATCTTCAGTAGCTAATAAATGTTCAATAACAGTACAGACTGAGCTGCATGACAGCTTTAACACCCGGCCGACTATTAAGACCATTCGACGGAAGTTTCCTCGGTGACGCACATGAACGCATCACCGAGGGAGGAGAATATTGAGAGTGTTTGGGGCCCTAAAGCCCTAGACAGCTCGATTGCCCCCCCGGCACCCTCAACTGGGTGTGGATCCCCACACCCCCCCGGTGGCACTGGCTACCGGTAAAACCCCCTCCTCCAAATCTCCACCTAATCAGAAGGGCAAATTCCCTCCTGGTACTCTTCAAGTCTTGAGACCTTCTTCTTCGAAAGTCAATAGTCTTCAGACAATTAAAAAGTCAGGATCTAGTAAGCCTTCCTTCTTCTAAATAATGTCCTTTAATATTTTTCTAATCATCTGAATTTCTTTTCTTTTCTCTCTCACACTAATTCAAATATAATGGGCATAATACAATGGAACATCAAAAGCATCTCTCATAACTCCAAAACTTAATATCCATAACACAGTGCCAGATAGGAAACTCATCTTAAATCCACCGATAACTTTAAGATAAGTAGATTCTCATCTGTCAGACATGATTTTATCGATGGACAGGTTGCATGCGGAGGAGTCTGTGTGATAGTCCGTGATGATCTTCCCTTTTCCGAATTATCGCTTAACACAGATTTACAAGCTGAAGCTGTACGGATTCACACTGAATCTTCCTTCACAATATGTCCTTTATATTTACCTCCTGGTCAAGCAGTTTCCATAAACAAACTAAACAACTTATACCAGCAGCTTCCCCCTCCTCTCGTTCTTCTTGGTGATTTTAATGCTCACAATCCTATTTGGGGTTCCATGCATACAGATACTTTTATTTCAAATTTACAATACAGATACTTTTACAATTTCCTAAGTATGTGGCAAAGTGTTTTTCGGGGAAATGCCCCTTGAATACAGAAGAAAACAATTGGCCCTCATTTACTACAGTAAAATAATTTTCAACCCTTCGCATCCAGTCTTCAGTCTTTTCTCTGATACTTCTATCCCACACCCTACTGTAAATTATAATAATTATAGAACTCCTATAGAGAACCGAATTTAAAAAATCCTAACAGAAATAAATATTTCACATTACAATCTCCAACCACAACTACTTCCCGCGAGTGCCGGTGCCCTTGGGGTTGCCCAAGCACCCGGAGCCCCTCTTTGGGTTCTCCCTCTGCTCTTCTGCCGTCCCCTTCCCTCCATTACGGTGTAGGAATTGACATTTCTCACCGGCATTAAGGCAATAATGACCCTAGTGGTTGATTTGCCAACAAATATGGGAAAAAAAGCTGTTTCTAGTTTTTGGCAAGTTCTCTTATTTTTGGATAATAGAATTTCCTAATTAGGCTTTTCATTGCAAACCCTTGAAAGTATATATATATTTTTTAAACATCTCATGAGGCAAGGGGAGTGGGGGGACCAAAATTTATAATCGTAATATTGCATTCTGTAACATTTTTACTTAAACCGATTGATTAAGAAAATATAGGAGAGTACTTCCCAGCTAATCTCAAGCAAAGCAGAGTGGCTTTGCTCATTGTTGCTCATTGTTCACGATCATTGTTCTCTCTGTAAATTAAGTATTCTCATTTACTCGTTTATTTACTCTTCTAATTTATATCCATCTTCAATGAGACAAGTGTAATCTGCTTAGATTATGTAGCTCATGGGCACTTTCTAAGAAATTGTTCTGTTACCAGTCTGGGAAAAGTTTATTAAAGTCTTCTACTTCCTTAATCTAAAAACTAATGTAATTTTATTTTCTGTATCATATTTAAATTTTAAAAATTCTTCGTCATAGCCAACGTAAGAAGTTTAAAGTCAATGTGCTTGTTGTTCACGTAGGCTTCGACGGTCGTTTGAAGTATTTACCGTTTCTTCTTCCGGGTTGGACCGTGTCAAATTGTTGTTATTTGCCGGGCTTTCGCACATCATGTGATTGCTTCTTCAGGGCTGAAAAGAGAATGAGAGTTGTAAAAGGCTTCAATACTGGCCCGGGAAAGCAACTACTATCGGCGAACCATCAGAGAAGCCATCGAAATAACCAAGAATCCGAAAAATATCAACAGAGAAGACGGATACAGACTGAGCAAAAACTGGAAACCAGCGCTAATTGACAAGAGGATCTAACCAATCAGTGACCAGCCACCTGACTACTCCAGAGACCAGCCGCCAGAACACAGTATCCTATGAAAAAGGCAGGCTTCGCCCAAGGACCAGACCACGCCGGGATTATACACCACCTGGTGTATAAAACATGGTAATTATATACCACCTGGATTTTAAAAATCTCCCTTTTACTACTCTCATTCTCTTTTCAGCCCTGAAGAAGCCAACACATGATGTGCGAAAGCTCGGCAAATAACAACAATTTGACACGGTCCAACCCGGAAGAAGAAACGGCAAAGGTGCTTGTTATCTAATATTTAACAAACTATTTTAATACTAGAATCGGGTCGTCGATACTTGTTCCATTACAGTCTTGTGCAAAAAAGAGATATAAGGTATGACTTCTCTCAATCCTTTTTATGGCATTGCATTAGGAATTGAATTCCATAAAAAGGTTTTTTTTTATTTTCTTTGAGTGTTAGTCTCCCTTTCAAACACTTAGGGTCATGGAGGGAGGGACTATCTACAGTTTTCCATCCCATTCTAAACGTCCATGGCTCAAGGCAAGCTTTTCTTTATCGATAAAAGCTTGCCCCGAACGGATTTGAGAGAACCGAACGAATCCTTTGCCCCCCCCCCTTTGTTGAATGGATTATTTTAATTTAATGTTTCCGTAAATTTCCCACAGGAACTTCACTTTTATTAAATAGCTTAAGATTATGGCACTAGATCAATTTAAAGGTTTTTGTTTATATATTTATTTTCAATCGGATTAATCCTTTCCATCTGTTTTGTCTGGCTCCATTGTATGCCTCATTACTCCAAGGGAGATGAGATCATCTAGGTTTTCCAGAGATATCTGGTATTCTTATCCTGGCTACATTTAATATCACTCTTCTAATTAAAAATTATAAATTAAAAGTCTAAGGGGAGTCATGTAAAACTGCTTACGATTGATCTTCATAAATTTAAGAAACTTTTTTTTGGTGCATAAAAAAATGCCTTTGAAGACTTTCTTACCACTCAAGCTATCTGTGGACTGATTGCAAAATAGTATTGTCTTGGTTCTCAAGATCTTCGTTATTCTTTGAACTGCTGAAACAGATAGATTCCTTCCTGTTTTTTTTTAGAGACATATCTATAGTCAAGACAATCCTAGAGATACAGATCCTCGTGGCTTCTCCCTAACAAGATCATCAATGGTGAAAGGGGCCATGACGGTTACAAATACCTCCCAACACTTAGACTGAAGACATGTTTAATCCTTCTGTGGAATAGTAATACTAAAACCAGCTACTGTTCTTGGCACTTTGACTAGGTGAAATTATTTTGGAAGGTTTGTTGGGAACATTGGAGCGATCTTTTTAATTTAAACTGCTTAGAAACCATCTTTGCTTGGGTTTTGATATTTTGCTACAACAAAAAATTTGGGGAAAAGCAAAAGTATAAACTTCGGTAATCATTGTTTTGTAGTGTTCTGATATTACAAAAGGTAGGATTCCGATCATAAAATGAATAACCTAGGGGATAAATACTCTCAAGTTGATCACTTCAGTATTCTTTTTATCGACTCTACACGGCTTTAAAGAGTCTGAAGTTAAATATGATGAACACTAATTCGGCTTTTTTTAAAATAACTTTATTACAAATAGCTATAGCTATACTATATGACTGGCAGGACACCAGAGAGCGAAAGACAATGTTACATAAGATGGCTGGGCTTATCTATATGTAGAAAAGTGCAGATGTGGGCAGTCAGCAGTATCCGTGGGAAAGCTGTGGGTGTAACTCCTCCCACCCTTAGCTGAAGCCGTCCTCGGCGAAGCAAGAGGAAGTTTGGGGTAAGGTTGTACCTCAGGAGGCGATATCCCTGTTGACGAAGAATTCTACTTGAACATATAGCTGAAAATGGTCTTAAAATATTGTTTGTTTAAGTAGAAAAGGAAAACAAATATAAAGATAATAATTATAAATAATATACAATATATATTAATAGTATGATCAACTTTCCAGTCATTTACAATATCTAAAGATTCTATATTTATATGTGCTAAATGAATATGTTCAAAAGAAAAGTTAACATTTAATTGAATATAAGGTAATTGTGATGGTAAACATATTGTACTTTCAAAGAATGTATAATAATTAGAATCGTTAAGTAATGATTCATTGTCTTCTAGAGACAATAAAACTGTTTCCTTAGGATGAACAGTTAGTGTATGATTACCTGATACAATATCTAATTTCTTTCTATTAAATACAAGATATTTATTAATTAAGTGAATATATTTTACAAAGGAAGCTGTGGTACTTATAACTAATGATATACAACTATCTAATTCCTTATCATCCATCAGATTATTGATACACATGTTCGATATTTTAGAAACAGTTTTACAATAATAATTATTATGGATGAGTTCACATTCACCTGTAAGTAATTCGTTATATCTTAATACCAAAGATGGGTAGACATGTACTGTAACACATTTGTTATCTCTTATTACAGGATATGATTAAAAGGAAAATAGTTTCATAGGAAGGAGAGGAAAGAAGGATCTCCAAATATGATATAAAATTTTTATGTAAGGAACAGTGTACCTTACCCAATTGCCAGAGTACTTCAGGAAGAGTAGATGTAAATTTAATCTGAGTATTCTCAATGATTTTAGCTACTTCTGGGAGAGACAAAATATATTTTTTAGTTTTCCCTCGACTATATGTAATCATTTTTATGTGTTTATTGTATTTAGTTTTAAAGTATTTTGGTTTGTGTTTCTTGTGAAAAGTGGTTTTTAAATACTATTCGTCTGGTATAGAGGGTTCAGTTTCTCTAGTTAAATTTAATTGTTCAGTTCATTTTTGTTTTTCAGTGTCCAGTTTGCCTTTTACTAACAATTTATAGATTTTTCAAGTACTCATTAGCAAGTTCCTCAGTCACTAAGACGTCTTGCAGTTCACGAATATAAGGATTTTTAAATGTGCTGGAAGTAATTTCCATAGATGTTAATTTAATGTTTGAATTTAATGTATTGTTGAAAGCTATGGTCGCTAATTTAATACATTTCTCTATTGGCATGTCTTTATGTTCTAACTGAATAGTATTTAATAGTTCAATTAGTGTAGAGTGAGATATTTCAATAAGACCTTGTGTGTCTGAATGTCCTGGGGTAGTGTAATGCGGTTCTACGTCATATAATTTTAAAAAATTTTAAGTTAATGTTATTAAATACTCTTCTGTTGTCCATTTGTAGAATTTTTGGAATTGAAAATAGTGCAAAATATGAACTTAAATGTTCTTGTATTACGACTTGATTAAGGCTGGTTAAATGATATATTATTAAGTTTTTTAGAGAAACGGTCAATCAAAGTAAAAATTTAATGGAATACATCTATTTGTATTCTTTCGAAAGGTCTGTCAGGAGTGGGTGAAAGTTTGTAATGAATTTTTATAGGGTTTCTTTCGTATGTAACTTGTTGGCATATAGTGCACTTATTGATATAGTCTGACACGTATTTCAACATACCAGGCTAATAATGTCGTCTTATTTGTTGGTACGATTCGTTAATGCCTCTATGGTTTCTTGCCTGTGTGATAGTTGGATATGACCTCTTGTTAATCTGTAAGAGTTTTAACATCTAGATTTAGTTGGCTGTATCTTTTTAATTTTATAGTATAGAAGTTACTTGTTACAAAATTCTTAAATGGTTCAAACATAGCATCATACACATTTTTTTAATGAGCCAGTGCGTTTACAATAAATCCTATATGTAGTATGTGGTTTTAAATACTGAATAAAAAAAGTTTTTATTCTACTTAGGCCAGAATTATCATCGAAATAAAATGCTAAACGAGTTTTATTAAACAGTTTTTGAACTAAAAGCTTGGACGTTCCTCGTTCTAAAATTAATTGATTTTGTTCCACATTTAATATTCTATCTTCATCACTAATGACTACCTGGCTACTAGAACTTTCTTGGGAATGTACAGTTGCAATGCTTGTGTCATCAGGAATTTCTTCTGACTCAGGGGCGTACTCTCGAATGAATTCATTCAGAACGTCTTGGGGATTTATTTCATCCTCTATGGCGGTACATAATTGAATTCTTGACAATGAATTATTGTTGAGTCAGCAATAACATTTGTTTATCCTGCAACATACCTAATTTCTAAATCAAAATCAGATAATAGACATTTCCAACATAATAATTTAGAATTAGGTTATTTTATACTATTTAGCCATTGTAAAGGTTTGTGATCTATTTGAATTAAATATTGTGTCCATATAAGTATGGCCGAAATGTTTTGCACGCCCATATGATGCTTAATAGTTCCTTCTCAATGTTACTTAATTTAATCTCGTGTTTGTTTAATAATATTAATCTAGTCATGAATATATTTGCTGAAACTAATACACAAACAGTAATGTTCAATAACTTTTCAAAAACCAAATAAACCAAACGAATAGATTAATTAAACACAAATAATCATACTCAATTTTTATAAAGGACTTCCTTTTAGCGAAACAATAGGATGCAGGCCCGTCGTGGCGTAGGCGGGGGTGGGCTGGGCTTTCTCCGCGGCGTCTTGCTGGCGCTCATGAGGCGCCCTAGGGATGTGGTCGGCTTGGTCCAACCGAGCACATCCTCTTTCACAGGGCTGTCGCCTAAAGCAATGATGGACCTTATATTCTATTAAAATGATGGGCCGCGAGGCGCCGCGGGGTGGGCTTTGTCTGTCTCTGTCCGTCGGGATGGGGCCTGTGACAAGATCAACTTAAGGTTGATTTTTTTAAAAATAAAATATGGAGGGCGCTGATAACCTCTGCAGTTGAGCGCCATAAATCCCCAATAAACAAACAATAATATTAATGGGCAAATTTTCTGTTGGACCTAAAAAATTGTTTTATTTCTTTTTTGGATTTGGAATTGCTTAATAGCGTCAATCTTTTGAGGGTTTGGCTGTATGCCTTTTTCTGAAATTATATGACCTAAAAATAATAATTCTAGTTTACAAAATTCTGTTTTGTCTAACTGAATTTTCAAATTGTATTATTTCAGTTTTTCAAAAACACTTCGAAGGTTTGATGGTTCATCTGAAAATATGATTATGTCATCCAAGTAAACAAGTGAATTATTCCTTTTTGAAAATATAATATTCATTGTTTTAACAAATTAGAACTACTTAATTTATCATTTTTACTAATTATAATTTCGGGCTATTAATTATTTAATTTTATATTTTTTTCTTTTTCTTCAGGATTCATATGATTTTTATGAAGTAGGTTTGGAATTTCTCTAACAATTTCATCAAGTTCCAAGAAACAATTGGTCACCAGACTTGATGAATAAGTGGACTCAACTTCATCTAGATCCATCGGTTGAGGACAAATGGTCAACTCATTAGAATAAATGAAGCAAGTTGCCTTATTATTTTCTACTTTAACTAACCCTTCTTCAATAAAAGCTTTATTATTTATATTTATTGGTTTCATTATGTCTTTTCCCTCTGATTTATTTTTCACTGGGACAGAGATAATGTTAAAACCAGGTTATANATTAACAGATTTTGATTCTTCTTTATTTTCTATTTCAAATAGTAAACGTTTTATTCCATTATTATATTTAGACTTACTTGTTTTAAAATTAATATTAGCATCTACTGATCTCATAGTTTCATGTCCTAACAAAATATCATACCTTCTAGAGAATTTGAATATATGCATCTTAATATAATTTGTTTTAGGAAAAACTTCATCAGATAGAAGCAGTATATAATCAGAACCTAGGTGTTCTCACACAAAATCTCTCATTATAACGAGGGCAAGGAGTAGGAACAATTTCAGGGTTAATATCATTTTTTCAAAGATCCTGTAGCAACGAGTCACTTACGATTTCCTGAATCTATAAAATACGGAAGACATTTTTCTAAATTAGTTAACTCTTAAACATTTAGAAATATTGATTTTGTTGTGGTATATGATCCCACGTAAATTTTAAACAATTAATGCGAGGGAATAGAATAAAAATCTATCTGTCCCAGCTAGGGCTCGAACCTGGATCTCCTGCTTTCCGGGCTATATAATAAGTTATCTAGCTTGTTCCGGTGGTGTAATGGTTAGCATTCGTGCCCGGAAAGCAGGAGATCCAGATTCGAGCCCCGGCTGGGACCGATAGATTTTTTTTTCTATTCCTTCGCATTAATTGTTTAAAATTTATGTGGGATAATATACCACAAAAAAATTAATATTTATAAATGAAAATAAAAAGTAAAAACGAGAGTCGTCTAAATAGCTAGACAATGTAAGCTCCTTCGAGCATAAGACGATGTATTCGTCTTCCTCGGAGGTTAGACTCTCGCTAGTGTGTTTGGAATTTAATAAGTTATCTGTCTCTCCCGGTAGCGTACTTGGATAACGCGTTTGCCCGGTTAGCAGGAGATCCAGGTTCGAGTCCTGGCTGGGACAGATTACCCTAGCATTAATTTTCTAACCATTTAGGTTTGGCGGGACCTTCCAAATGACTCATAGCAGCCTTAAAAATTAACCAGTGGTTAAATTGATATTCTGTAATATAGGTAGTATAATAATTTTGTAATAACTCCTCACAAGTTGCTTTGAATTGGGGAAGTTTGTAACTGGTTCCATCATATATTGGAATATATTAGAGGATATCATGGGGAATGGCTTTAGATACTTTAGTTTGGGTGGACATCATTAAGGATTCAGGATTAAGAGATGAAGGCTTAAAAAATATTTTGGTATGAGATATACAGAGTGTACTCACAGGAAATTGATCTTGTGGTTCCTCCGGGTCTTCACAAGTTGACGATGAGCTTGATGATGATGTTGAAATTCTCTTCTACCTGTAGTCGAAAGTTGAAGCCAGTTTTTCTAAAAGCCTATAATATTAGTGTTCCTAATCGGGAAATTGATCTCGATAATTTAACAAATTTATAAATCCCTGCAAATTAAGGATAAAAATCCCAAGTTCCTCGGTATGTGAGATATGTTCAAACCTAGCAAGTCCAATGGACGTACTTGAAGAACTTCACGTTGCGAATCCCTGTTCAGAAGAGCCAGTTAAAAAATAATGAACATCAATTCGGCTTTTTAAAAAGTAACTTTAATACAAATAGCTACACGTTCATAATGACTGGCAGAAAATCAGAGAGTGAAAGACAATGTTATAGAATGTGGCTGGGTTTAAATAGTAGAAAATTGCAATGTAGGCAGTCAGCAGTATACGTGGGAAAGCTGAATGTAACTTGAGATTGTCTCAATCATTCTTCCATATCATGGTCAACTTAGGATCTCCTTATGATTCCTAAGAAAAACTATTCTTAGATCTGCATTATTAAGATGTGTATTTAAATGTTGATCCTCAAACTTTAAAATCTTTGATTTCAAGAAAATAGGGGATTAATTCAGATATAAAAAATTGTTCATGCGTGTTTAAGATTCAGCTCTAAAAGTCAAGTTTCTGGATTAGTTCACCAAGCTATCCTTTTTTCAGTTATGCAAAGTTGGTAAGGCCTATGTAGCTACCACCAAAGTGTTACATCTGTGTAATATTATATTTGTCTACAGAGGTGTTCTTGACATTCCTCATTGTTCCAAAACATCACTACAGAAAACTCACTACAAATTATTAATAATGAATCAATGAAAAACCTTCCACCAGATGAATATTAGCGTAATTACTTAAATGCAATATTTCTCATGAGGGAGATCTCATTACGCAACCCCACTTAAAAAAAAAAAGTAATTTTAATTTAAATTTTTAAACATTTATTGTGGTCTCTATTGTTTTCTTTGCAAAAATAAACACTCATGCATCCACACAATTATACATTTAACATGTTTGTTTTTTTTTCTTAAATTAGTATGACTTATTAATCTACTATAAAATCAAATAAAATTGTACTAAAAGCTTAACAAAGTTATTAGTACCTTGTAATATTTTTGAGTTGTTTCGGGGCATATGAAAACAATATTCTACCTATATCTTATAAGACTATAATTAAATCATGAGCATAAGGCTACATATTTTATGACTGATTATTGTATATTTAATACTGTAAGAAATTTTTGGAGTTAAATAACACTTAAGTAAAATTGATGAAGCCTTGTCCACAAAATGGACAGTATTCCGTAACTTAGTCTTAGCAGGTTTTCTACCACCATAGTAGGACCAAATCAATTAATCCTAGGTGATTCATAGAGCAGAATTATTTGATGAGAGATGAATAGAAATATAGTAGTCAGCATTCATATGATGACTATGACTCTTGCCTTTAATTTGTCTACAATGTATACCTCTTCACCATGTTTATGTAAATATTCTACTTTTAGTTTATTATGATCATTTAACCATTTAATACAGTAAAAAAATTTTGTAATCACTTAATCATTGAAATACAATATTTTCAAGTATACAATTTTATTTTTACTTTATTTATTTCTTATTTTATTTTTTACCAGCCACTTAGGGCCATGGAAGAAGGTTCAAATTCTGAAAACCCATGGCACTGGACATCGACTTATTTTATCTATTTATTTATCAATAAATGCATGCCCAGGGCAAGAGTTGGACCTGCAGCTTTTTTTATCTGTGTTTGATTGTAAGCTTTTTGGGAATGGACAAAAACAAATTTTTTTTACAAATAATAGTAAATACAATAGAATAATTATTGATTTTATAGTATATACACTAAATATTATATATTATATTTACACTATGATATTTTCAAAGCAAGAAGTTAACATAAATTAAACACTAAGAAAACATTCATATAAAAAGTTTTAGCCTTACTTATATGTTAATAGTAAGTCTCAGATATATATATATATAAAATGAAACTCTCGAAGCTGTGATATATAGTAATCAGGTGGGATAAAGGCACTCTTTATACTCACTGCACTAGTGCACACCAAAAAAAGAAAAAATCACTAGGAGTAAAATTTTTGAGGATCTCTCACCCTTCGTCAGTGAAAAAAATTTTACTCTAAACAATTAATGAGAGGGAATAGAATAAAAAATCTAACTGTCCCAGCCAGGAATCGAACCTGGATCTCCTGCTATCCGGGCCGGTGCACTTGCCAATTGTGCTACCAGGACGCGCCAGGTATCTCATTCAATTCCCTCTACATTGGCGAGAGCCTAACCTACGAGAAAGACAAGAACTTCGTCTTA
>KZ807305.1:355880-376294 GCA_000696205.2 Oncopeltus fasciatus | reverse complement strand
ATATACATATAATTTTATATCATGGTATTTCATATACCAATGAATTATTTTCTACCTCAATTATAAATAAGGTACCATGATTATAAATTTTGGGCTTCTTCTAAACATCACTATTCTCATCCGACGTCAACCCACTATTAAGACTCTTAATGGTTGGAAACAAAATGCTAAAATATCTATTTTGGCTTTCATATTTGAAAAAATTCAATGGGTTGGCCAACACTCGAAAAACATCCTTAAATATTTTCTTAATATGCATTATACATAAAAATGTTAGTAAAATACAGTTTCTGGCCATTAGTGCACACATAATAAATTTTGGCTAGGGTGTAAAAAAAAAACACATTTATTATCTATATTTTTGTAGACATAAAATAAAATAAAGTAGTATGAAGAGAGGATTATCAGGAAATCGGTCTTGGTAGTATTCTTGATAATCCTCTCTTCATAAAACTTGATGGTCAACAAATTTACCTCTAAAATAAAGTAGCTTAAAAAAAAATAACTTACCCTAAAAGTAGAGTCTACTTCCATTGATAGTAAATCATTATCAAAAGGAAATATATCACAGGGCAAGTTGCCAATTAGCTGGATATTTCCAAAAACTCCTTTGGTCTAAAGGAAAAAAATTGATGATAGCAAAAGTATTCAAATTCCTGGGCATGGAAGTCATGTTTTGCCGGCATAAATTACAAGATATTAAAACAACTAATAAATACCTTCAGTCTTTTCTCACAGAGTTGACTTGGGCGAGGTACGAAAAAAAGAAAACAATCCTTTCTAATTCCACTTCTTTCCTCTCTTAAAAGAAAAAATAAAGTAATCATAACTAAAATATAAAGTAGAAGTTTTCCAGGAAATTTATACAGGAGAGAGTAGGATAAAAATTCCAAGATGAGCCCCATATTTTTAGTGCTGAGCCCTAACTTTTTAAGTAATATGAATTTTTCTTCACATAAACTGTTAGGCGGAAACCCCCTGGATTCCCCTAAAATAAATTTTGAGGGCAGGAGAGATCAGTAGGGATAAGCAGTTAACATATCTGAGATCATTCTATCCTGTATAAATCACCTGTTGAACTCTACTGATTAAAACTAAGTTAAAAATGTACAAAGTCTTACTCATGAACGATGTCAGCAACCATGTCCATTAAGTGTAAAAGAGGTCTTGTAATGAAAATTAAATTCTTTACATTTGATAATGGAAGCTTTCCAAATTTCAAAGGGTACATTCGTAAAACATTATGCTCCTGCAGTACCTTATATTTAGCTATTAAACCAACAGGACCAGCTAAAGCTTCATCCCACACAATTGCCTGTTCAAAATGTTATATAAAAAATCAATGTTCCTAGGGTTGTAAGGATGTAGACAGTATAACATTAAAATAAATTGATAAGGGGTAAAAAGCACATATGAATAAATAAATTAATAACATAATTACCTTACTACCATCACATTTATCTATCAAAAGCAGAAGTTCTTTCCTCAAATATTCTTGCAACAGGGAAATATTAACTTTACCACTTGCTAGATGATTAGCCATTTTCTTTTAAAATAATAAATAATAGAATAAAATTAGTATGTCACATTATTTATCACTGAAAGTAGATATCATAATATCACTAATGGAGGTAACTTTCCTGTTGCTGTCAAAACAACCCAAAGAAGTAAAAAAAATACTCTTAGAAGATCAAGAATTTCGAAGAAGTAATTCTAGTCACATTTCTATACACCAAAAATCTTCTCTAAGCCTTTGTGAGATTTATTTATTTACTATAGTTCTCTTTCTTTCTTTTTCTTAGCTTATCTATTATACGCTAGTTTTTTTCTAAACCATTGTTAATATTTCTTTGCTGATAGCCAATATTGTACTTTTTTCATTCTTGGTTCTCATTTTAATTCTCTCTTTCTAAATTCATTTCTGTACCATAATAAATTGGTGCAATTGTATTAGCCAAAACGTAAAGAATGCTCTCTCTCTCTCTCTCTCTCTCTCTATATATATATATATATATATATATATATATATATATATTTAGAGAGAGAGAGANTATATATATTTAGAGAGAGAGAATACTAACTTCACCAATTATAATCATTCAGTTTCGTCCTATGGAAATATATTATTTTTTTTCTTTTGGAGCTCTATTAACTATATTACATTGGTGATCATTTAATTAAATCATTAATTAATAAGTTATTACACATTAATTAATAATTTAAACTGTGGAAAAAAACAATTGCTTTTGAGAGACACTTGCTTAAACCTACTGTTGTCCTGCCCGTATAATATTTAGACGATTTTCACTTATATTATATCATTACTATTTGTTCTCTATCCTGACCACTTTCAAGTACTTAGCAAAACATTGTATTACGTCAATGTAATTATATCATGTAAATCTCAATGGCCGATTTCTTACCTCCTAGTGGTGAGTTTAAGAACTACAGTCACTAATAATACAATAGTGAGATTTGGCTTGCCAAAGTCTTGAGGTTATCGATGACCTGACCCACTATGTTCTCAGTGACCAATGTATATACTCTTAATGATGTGTCCTATTATTGTGATAAGTAGGTCTGTTAGCAAAAAATTAAATGATGGTTAGTTCTATCACATTAGGATTTTAAATTATGAAGCACTGTTGTATAAAAGGTCAGTGTGACATCTATAATAAATCATTGTTTATATTCCATATTTATTTGGTTTGACCAATTAATTTAGTATTCTTACTCCATCATTGCAAACAATTTACCTATATTAGCTAAGAATAATAGCTTGAGGCCAGGATTAGTTGATATTTACCTTGTTTGCTTGTGACCCCAAATATGTGTCACTCAGCAACACTCCTCAGAATTTCAATTTCTAATTATCTTTTGATCATCTAGTGATTTTAATTTTTTTATAGGGATATAAATCAATATTTATGGACTTATTTGACTACAATGTTGATTAAAAAAAAAGTTTTCATTAATTTGATTTACTGTTAAATTGTGTTTCATTTTAAAGAAAAATCTTTTTTTTTTTAAACCATTAGTTTATAGTTATTAAAATTAATTTTTGTCTATTTTTTATATCAATTACCAAACTTATGTTTGAAGCTCTTATCTAACCTTAGTATGTACCAATATCATGAATTACTGTTGATAGAAAATAGACCTAAATGCACATTTATTTACAAGGTGTCTTCAGAAATATAATTAATTAGTATTAATTATAAAATAATTAATTTAATTAAAATCTTGCTTGATATATTATAGTAAGAAACTATTTTATTCATCTCAAGAAATTTTTGATGGGATATTTTTTGCAATCCCTCTTAATTTTATTCAAAATCTGAATTGATAAAATTTAATCATGAGCCCTAAGGTTTTTGCTTATGCTTCAATTATTATTAAATTATTGAATTATTAACTCACGTATTTAATTTTTCTACTCTCCTGCATAATTTAAAAAATGAATTTATTGTTTTATGTATGTGATTATAATTATGAAGTTCATCATTATGGTTTTTCAAAGTATGAATCAGCTAATGCTTGACATTTTGATGTTTTGACCTTTATTGTGGTTTCATTTGGTTGTGACATTTTAGGACTATAATTGTTGTCACTCATCTGTCTTTCTATGGATTCTCTTTCCAAATTGTTATTTATGAATTCATGCTACAGTTGAAAATTTATGTCCATTATATCTAATAGTATTCATTAAAAATTAATCATAATATTTTGGAATCTTATAAGTAAACTACATTCACTGATAAATTAATAGTTTTTGGCTTTAAATTCATTTAAAATTTCAATGTGCTTTCATGTTATTTAACATTGCTTATCAACCATAACTATTTAAATGCTGTTCATTATTGTTGGTGTTTATATGAAAAATAATTTAATATATATTTATTTGTATCAGAATAAACCATTTGTCCATACCTATTGAGATGTGAGGGAGTGATTAATATATCTGAATTGTCATGTCTTTTAGGATTCATATAAAAATTCATCTCCCTACATTTATATATTTAAAAAAAAAATTATCTGTGCCTCACTTCTGAAAAATTTCCTTGATTCTAGCCCTTCCCTACGTAGGAAATTCCAAATATGTACAAAAGTTTATATATATTTTTGTTTTTTGCATCAGTAGTTTTTAAAATCATGAAACCTTTTTTAAACCTTCCAATGAATTCAGTATTTGAGTATTTTTATGATAACTATATAAGTCCATTAATTTCTTATATTGATTGATCTCGAGGGGATATAGAGGTGAATTATTCATTATGGTTTAAATCAGATGAGGATGGAGATCTTCAGAGGAAGACCAAAATTTATAGTCATAATATCTTTTGTTGTTATTTAAATTACAAAAAGTAGTCCTGTTGAAGGTGTTAAAAATATACCATATTAATAATTTTTAGTGCAAGGGAACAGAATAAAAGATCTAACTGTCCCAGCCAGGACAGGAACCTGGGTGTTCGTGTCCTAGCTGGGACAGTAAAATCTTTTATTCTGTTCCCTTGCACTAAAAATTGTTAAAATTTATGTGGGATTAAATACCAAAAAAAAAATGTATACCATATTAAGTTTTGAGACATTCTAGCTTTGATGTTAGACTTGTTGATCCTAAAAGCTTTTGGTTCTGACTATTTTTGGATATTCTTTTCTTAAGCCATTTTTATTTGTTTATTTTTAGTAACTCTTCAGTTTTATTCATTTTTTATTTATTTTTGTTTTCTGTATTTTGAGTGTTTCATTCTGTTTTAGAATCTACTGTTGACAATGGAATCTCCTCCAACGTGTTCAGCTTGGAGACGAGTAAACCATTCTGGACATAGGAATTACCTCTACAAGAGCAGTTCATTATCAAGTGGTCTTGAGGTAATTAACAGAATAAAATATAATTGTTATTTCATCTTATCTGCCTTAGATATTTTCAATGTCTAATTATTGTAATCAAACTAAAAGAGGGGTGTAGGATCTGAAAATTAATTATATTTACATCTTTGTAAGTTTATCTTGTTACCATATTTTCTTTTTCAAAACTTCTATTCTCCTTCTATATATAGTATTGGGTTGGGGGAAAAGTAATATTGTTTCATCTTTGTAGGAGACATAATGCCTCTTAATTATTTTAATACTTATTTAGTAAAGACATGCTAAGAAGCATTTGGAAGGTCACAATCCACACAAAATTATTTTTATAAAAGCAGTTTTATTCATCCAATAAATCAAAAGTTATTTTATTTTGATTTCCTTAAGTAATTTTTACTTTTTTAAATCTGAAGAGAGAAAAATGCAGTAAAGGATCGTCAGAAATTGTTTAATGTTTATGGCAATTAGTGCTGAAGTCAATTCCAGAGCCAGAATAGGTTTGCTTGTTTTTGCTCTAGTAATTTTGATATAAATAATGAACTTCACCCAGGCTAGGTTGAAAAAATATGGAATTTACCAAGAAATTGAGCAGATCAACATGGGAAAGGGGACAACTGCAAACCAGACATATTTAGGGATTTGGCAAAAATTGAGAAAGTTTGGTGGGGAAGCTTTGATATATTCACCATGTAGCCTGGACCCTACTCTTTTGACTATCATTTGTTTCGTTCTCTGCAGAACTCTCTGGTTGGTAAAAAGCTGGTATCGAAAAGAGGCTTGTGTAAATCACTTAGCTCAAGTTTTCCCCCCAGAAATTTCAGAACTTCTACAGTGATGCTATAAGGATTTTATAAGAAAAGAAGCTCATAAGGTCATCAACCAAAATGTTACATCATTAATTAGAGTTTTTGGGTGTGAGTCCACAATTAGACACATTTTTGGAAGATTCTTGGACTGTGAAGAAGGAACCATAACTTTTGATATACTCAGCTTAAGTTAAAAGGAAAATTAAATTCTAGAGCAAAGTTGGTCTTATATTTCAATCCTTAAAGTTTGATTAAATCTTTTGTATCACATATATGCCTAATTACTCTTTCTAAGCTTTGGTAACATTAGTTAGAGTGTGCATTCAGAAATGGTAAAGGTTTCTAAACAATGGACTCTCTTATTACTCCTATCTGCTCACAGTCTTTCCCAGACATTTCAAATTCCCCTGCTACTATCTTCTTGGTCATTATTATTCTCTTTTTATTTATGCTTATTTTTTTCCTGATTTTATTTCTATTTTTTCGTTGAACAACAGATGTTTAGTCCAACTCTATCTCCTACTTAACTTTTCCTTCTTATATTTATGGATAGACAATAGAAGTTTCTAATCATTTGCAGTATTATTTATTTTACCATAAGTAAATTCTTACTGTCAATAAATAAACTATGTTAGCTCTTTTTATCATAAATGCTTTCATTTTGGAAAAGTATAAATAATAATTAAATAAATAATAAAATTTTGATATCTTATTTGATGTATTACTAAATTATATGCCTAACATATAATTTTATATTTATATAGAAATTTGCCTGTTTAATTAATAAAAATTTTAAAATTTGTTGTCTCTAACTTTTTTTATTTTATTTATTTTTAATGGCGTGTCAACCTTTGGACATTAATGCCAGGGAGATATTATTAGAAGTGGGAAGATATTTTCAAGAATAATTTTTTAGCAATAGGTCATGTTGAGGTGTAATGTATTGTTAATGCATTATTCATATATTATGTGGATGTACATAGTAATTTCTTTGTACTAGGAAACTATGAAATTTATAAGAAAAAAAAATCGAGAGAGAATGGAAAAGAGGCATACTGAAAATGCATCTAGATAAGATTTAATAGCCTACCCTTTTTCAGAAAGTTCATTACTGAGTCGATGACTTTATCGTCATCCAATAGAATTTAGTCTAGAGTTCCATTTAAGTTATATGTTTTCCTTGCTTCTTTATATTTTAGGCACTCTGTAAATCCAACTTTTTTATTCTTTATTAAGTGATAATAGCATTTCTAATACTGTGTTACTTTGACATTCTTCGTACTATTTTATTCCAGAATGACAAGTTTTTTGCTTATTTACCAATACTTCTTCATTCTCCATTCAGCCCTGAAAAAAGCCATCACATCGAAAGCTTGGCACCTAAAAACTCCAAGACACGGTTGAACCCGGAAGAAGTATTGGTAAATATGTCTGAGGACTGTGGAAGCCTACGTGAACAAGTTTTTTGCTTATTTCTTGCATCTCTTTTCTTGGAAGATTTAAAACAATCACTCTTCGATATGTTTGTCTTTAGTCATCGAATATTATAGTGAAATTCACTTACCAACTTCTCATTAGTTTTAAAATTTATTAGTAATTATAAACTGCATTAAAACATAAGAAATAATTTTCTCTTAAATTTAAGTTAAATATGATTTTAAATATTATAAATGTCAACTATCAATTAAAATTTATAATTATTCATGTATCCACATATACATTAAACACAATGGATGTTTAATGACTGTCATTAATTGACAATATGTCTCTAATGCAATTTATGTTTTTAAACCATCATAATTCTAATAAAATTAGTTATAGTAAACTTCTTGTACATAGGATCACTTTGAGTCTATATTTTATAGTAACTAATATAAATGATTTCCTCTTCTCACTGAATTGTTTGCTTGCAGTATACAGAAAGTGAAGAGGATCGACCATCAGGCCGTGGAGGTTGGGTTGCTCCCCCACCTGTGGAATTCCGAGACACCCCTCCTACTGGACCAGCTGCTCCTAGCCCTCTCCGTCCCTCCACATCCCACAACTCTCTGTCGGTACCTGGGCCAAACAGAGCAGACGATTCTTCTTTTATCACATCGGCTATGTCCCACGACACTCTAGCTGACCTCTACAACGTTCCATTTGATTCAGATATCTACACCCTCCCTGTAGATTCCCTCAGACCAAGGCATCCTCCCAGGAGGCATAGGTATTATAATAAGATTTATTACTCTTACCAGAGGAAAATTATATCTTAGGAAAATACTTGCTTCTTTTAGGAGTATTATGAGTTCTTACTCATTTTATAATTTCAAAATACTTGTCATATCCACTAATCTAGCTATAACATTATTATTATATTAATATTAACCTCCTCATATGATGAACAATTTAGGTTATATAGAAATAACAATTACTTTATCAAATGAATTTGTCTTCACTTATTTATTTCAGGCAAAATGGGAAGAAGCGTAGGCGCCAGACCATGGTGGAGTTAGATGTATCTAATCGTGAAAACCAGGAGAAAAATGAAGAAAGTCGAGAGAACAGAAGGGACCGAGGGAGCAAACGCCAGAGTGCTCCTCCAACCTCTGAGCCAGTTCATATGACACTCCAAGAAGTGAGGCAGTTCCTCCAGACTCTTTACAATCCTCATGGTCTCAGTGGAGGAAAGAAGCAGAAAAAGAGAAGTGAAGAACGAGACAGGTAGATAGTTCAATTATTTATCAAGTTATTTGTCAAAGATTTTTTTCTTTCTCAATCTTTTCATTCTCTTTAAAGGTATTAAATAATTTAGAAAATATGGTGTTAAGAAAACTAAGTCATTAAAAAACTTTGGTGGCCTGAATTAATGCTGATGTTGTTAATGTCTTTTTCATGATTTATAATTTATAAACTAAATTCCTTTTTGGTATATATCCCTTTGACTCAGTTAGTTTGTAAAAAGATATGTTTTTATTTTAAATCCAAAATTTATAATTACAATTATTTATACTTGATAAATGTAGTTATTAATTAGGTACAAGCGCAATAGATGGGCAAACTCTAGAAGAAATAACTTACACTGGAGAAAAGTAAATAGGAGAGGTTTGTTTGCCTGGAGCTAGGATTTGGAAAGACTGGGAGATTCTGTAAATGCTTGGAACAGTTTTCAATGTCAGCATAATTAGTATAGTAGTCAAAAAAATATTAGTATACATAAGAAATTTTGCAATATATGACTCCTCCTTCCTTAGATTGAGGCTGTACCGGAAAGCACAGTTGTGTTTAAAGTTATTTGTTCTGGAAGTATAAGTTTGTGTTTGCGAGTCTTGAAAAAAATCTCGGCTATCTGTAAGTTTCTTTGTCAATGTTGTTATAATATGAGGGCCCCAGGTGAACCATCAAGTATAAGGTCATGTTTAATTTGACTTTGAGTTTAATAGTACCAGTGGTTTGACAGAGAATAAAGATAACATGTCTTGTTTTAAGTAGATTAATTTTAATCCTCCATTTATAAAGTCATTTCTCCAAGAGAAAGAGGTTCACCTTGGATGAAGTGAAAGGAGTAGATAGTATTTATATTTGAAGAGTTGGCTGATTGTATCACCAGAGGATTAGAGAAATGTGTGGGCATGTCTGTAGCATCCCAATGAAATAGGAGTGGGTTGAGTATTCCTCTCTGCCAAGCACCAACAAATTAGGAAAGAAAAGGAGACAAGGCAGAATTGTAGAATGTAAAGAAATAGTGGTTATAGAGACAGGGCTGAATAATTAGGTTATAGTTGGTGACTTGTGCTTGAAAGCATTCCCAGGTGCAAAAGCTTGAACTACTTCCAGTCAAAACCGAAACAATATTCATTTTGTTCAATAGATGATGAAATATAATTAGAATTACTTAGTCCTACTGAATGGGTATTGTGGAAATCAAGTTGGTGGAAATGATGGCTTGGCTCTAGAATCGGATTGAGGCAATTGAGCAAAAGCTTTTCAATTACTTTGTTCATGACGGGGAGGAGAAAAGTGGGACAGAAGAAAGAGGGGTAAAGATAGGTTTGCTAGGTGAGATGGAATGGTCAACCACATCAGATTAGTTATATCCCAGTATGTATGATTGTAGAGGAGATAGGACTTTTTAATAAGAGGAGTCAATGACCATCCTGAAGGCATTCTCCCCTGAATTTGAGGTCCACTAAAGAAGAAATTTCTAAATATTTAATAATATTATAAAAATAGTAATTTATTGTAGACAGGTATCAAACTGTAGACTCATAACAGTTGAATGAGTAAACTAATAATACAAACTTGTTCACGACTGTTGAAGCCTACGTGAACAAGTTTGTTTTACTCTCTTCCCTATGAATATAACAACTTCGCTCCTAATAAATATAGTCCTTGAATTTTAATTATTTTTATATTCTTAAGCCAAATTATGTTTTTTTTTTTTTTTTTTTTTTTTTTTTTTTTTTTTGTAAGTGAATAAAACTCTTCTGAGCCTCCCCCTGTGGAGATCGCAACTATTGAAAAGAGCTCCTGAGGATGACCCATTTGTCACTTGTCAAAACGTTTGAGCAAGAAATATAAATTTTGTGGGGAAGAAGAATGTTTTTATTTTCATTTAATTATTTATAAAACCATCATTCACTGCACAAAAAAATTATGTTGTGATAAATACTTTTATTATATGTATTTGTTTTCTATTCTGAGAAGGAAGGGTGTGGCTCATGTACTGAAAGAAACATTATGCAACATTTTTCGGAGGCGACGGCAAGAACCAGAACAGATGCTGGTACTCACAAGCAAGCGGCCCTTCACAGAGCGAGCCCTCCCTCCTCTCCCAGATAAGTCCCCTGTTCCTACTCTCATCTCCAGGGATGATGAACAGGCAGTAGATTTTGCCTCCAGCATTCAGAAGGTCAAGGATGTAAGTGACATTTACTTACATTAATTATTTAAAATAATAATTAATTTGCATACTTGTTCAATAAAATTTGGTTTATTATTTTTTAGCAGATTTCCCATAAAGAAATCAAGTTGTTCAGATTAGTAAAATGACAAGACTTCTGAAAAATTTCAACGAATATTCACCCATTTTTAGGAGAAATTAAATATATGTTTTATTTAAAAAAATGATAAAATATATATATGTGTGTATTACTATATAAAATATATGAACTGATGCTGATATATTTATGTATATAAACAACTATGTGTATTTGTTTCTATGCTCTCTAACATCCCCAAGTGTTGCAATAGTGAAAACAAATTTTTTTTTTTTTTTATGAACCATTGAATGAGTTTGTAATTGTTTAAAGGGAATGGGGATTTTAGAGGCAGAACAAAATATAAATCTTAATATTTTTGTTATTAGCATTACAAAAAAAAAATGTATCGTACAAAGTAGGTATTAAATGTAATTTTATAATGTTTATATTTTATATATTATTTTAAAAGTATTTATTTAGAAAGATATTTAAGAATTTAATTTCGAGTGTTGGGCAGCCCCTTTTATTTTTGAAAAGTAGAAAAGTGGTTTTTCATTGTATAACACTGGTTGCTCCTGGCCAGTGAACACTTCATTTATGTAGCTTCCACATATACATTGATAAAAATTGAGTTTTTTTTATAGGCTGTAGGAAATGTTATGCATAGAAAATTGACAGTTGTCGAGAAAACTAAGTGTGCTTGACAAGTTTGTGCAGTTTAACAGACTTTCATCACCGACATCACTCACAATTCTCTGAGTAAAGTTAAGAAATTTCTCGACAGCCATCCCTAAGTAGGCAGGAATCAGACTTCTTGATCTTATCTGCCCCCTCCTTCACAAGGCAGTCTACTCAAGAGAGGCAATTCTGAGTTCAAGCCTCCCTTACTATCAGTAGCTGTAGCCCACTGTGTCATTAAGGGGCTCTTGTGCTAACGTAACCTCACACTCCTCTAGCGCCCCTCTGCCATCCCAGTCTCCCGACAGGAATGAACAGATTTCCCAGACAGAGGAAGAAGAGCGCTCACATTCATGATTCACCACTTATAACTCCTTCCAAGCTCTTAAGGATGTGAAAGTCAAGAAGATGTAATCTAATTCTATGATCCCTCAAATAATTTTACCTTCACCTATTCACCTAGTTGACTGATCTGGGATTTAGTGTCAGTAATACCATAAACGTGGTCATGGGCTGACCCCAGAAAGGGCAGATCTCTGCTTCTAAAACACCCTTGCCAATGTTCTTTGTGAACCTGGAGCCTATGCCCTATGTTCAAGAGATCTAAAGCTTTAACTTGCTCAGCCACTGTAGAGTAAGGGTCGAGAAATCTCATCCTCGTCTAGACATTGTACAATGCCACCAGTGCTAGGAGTAAAGTGTCACCAAAGCTTACTGTGAATATTCTCCACGGTTTGTCTAATGTGGAGGAACTCACATCAGTATCAATCGTTGCAATTCAATTCCCAAAGGAAAAGGGACATCTGAAGATTGGTTTCATGAAGAATGGTTACGATTCAAAGTATTTGATAAGGTCCAGAAAGAGAACATATAAACAAAACAGGGAAGAATATTTCACAGATGAATTCAGAAGCCACAAAATTATTATGCATTTCCTATGTTAAAGGAACTACAGAAAGAATAGTCCAGGTTCTTAAGGATGCTCAAGAAAACATCCAAAATAACATAAACCACTGAAAGAAAAGTGGCCGTCCAAACTATAAGAATTAGCTGAGACTAAGGATAAGGGAGATATATAACATTCCATGCTTATGCGAGAATCATATATTGGAGAACGGGAAAAACGATAAACATAAGGCTCAATGAACACATTTCTGACATATAACATTAACGCACAGGAAAATCAGCATTGGCTGAACATTTATAGACATCATCTACCAAATCCAGTTGTCTCTCTCATTTTCCATTGAGACCTGAAAAAAACCATCATAGGATGTGTGAAAGCTTGGCAAACATACTTTTTTGACACATTCAAGCCCAGGAAAAGAATCTATGAATATTAGATTTTGAATTATTCATGTCAATTCCTGACACTTTTAGTATAAATATTATGTCATTAAACAAATCTGTATTGTTTCATTGCTTTAAACTAAATGTACACTCACTATATCAAAAAAACTTTTTTTTAATCACACTTGACATCTTAAGTCTCCCTTTCCTGTTTGTCCAATTTCATTGAACAAATGAATCATCCTATGATAATCTTAAATTTTCTTTTTCAAGAAATAGTCTTGACAAATTATGGTTTTTCTCAAAATATTTTAGTATAGCACTAAGATTATAGAATTTTGTTTTATTTCATTTCAGTATGGATGGTACTGGGGACCTATAAGTGGTGAAGCAGCTGAGAAAGTATTAAGCAATGAGCCTGATGGGTCCTTTATTGTCAGAGACTCAAGTGATCACCATTACATATTTTCACTTACTTTTAGACTTAATGGCTGTGTTAGACATGTACGCATTGAACATGATCAAGGTAGTTTTTTTTTTTTTTTATTATTAAAAACAATTTAGAATTAATTTATCATGTTAGAGAAAATTTAGTTAACAATACCATTTATATACTTATAACTCTCACTCTCTCCACTCTCTTTTTTTCCTTCTTTCCACCCAATGACTTTAGTAACCTTATATATACTTCCACTTTGTAATGAATTACATTTTTAATGCATTCTAAATGAGGTCTCGTGGTCTACCTGTCCATCGAGTGACCTAGGTAGTGTGCTGGTCACCTCTCCTGCCTGATTATTGCACCAAAGTTGCTGTGCCAATATTGAATGATTGAATACCAATAAAGTAATTCATTTAATACTTACTTACCCTTGAGGTGTCCCACAAGAATCATGGAGCTTTGTTTTCTTATAATTTATTGGACTTGCGATTGTATAAATGGGGTGGAAGTGGTACTATACGTCAAAGATGTAATTATTTGGGTATTAAGTAAAGAAGTAAAACTTGTTATGATCCTGGAACTCAGAAAATAGTGCAATTAAATTTGATGAAAAACAAATTTAAATTTAAAAAAATAAACGAAATTAATAGACATCATAATGAAGTAATATTCTCGATTATGAAGAATGAGCGTCGTCTCAAAGTGCTATGGGAGAAGAAAACAATAAAGATTTAACAAGGAGAGGATAGAAAAAGTGAGGGATGTTGAGGGTTATGGATTTTCCAACGGAAGAGAGGCAGATTATTTAGGAAGAGACGCCATAGGATGAGATCCCGTTCTAAGACAACCAATAAAGGATTCTATATGAGGCCAAAGAAACAAGATGGAGAGTCAGTGGAAATGTTCTAAAATAGGAAGGAATCAAGGAAGCACCACGATTAAAAGGAAGAGAAAAGCCATCTTAAGCCACCGTACCTTTGGGGAATTTGGGAATCCCTGGGGATTGAGAGGACATATCCATGAGAACGTTCATAAGCCTCCTGAGACCATTTTCTAGGAGCTACTGGTGTAATGTCCCATAACCTCACAGAAGATGATCTGTTTGTCCACAATGATCTACAACTATTGTTCCAGCGAGATGGTTCCTGCGGAATCACCGCCATTCTCACACAAAATGTGGACATGTGGCAAAAGTGATGTTGGCCATGGTGGCGGGATAAACCAGGCATTCCTAGTGACATATTTTACAGTTCTTTGAAATATTTAGTAGTATTAGAATCATGTTCAGAACATCTATGACAAAAAACGTGTGTGTTTGGTCAAAATCTTCTTTTTTTTTCCTGTGGCTTAATGGCATAGGAAAGCCAAANGGAAAAAAAAAAAAAAAAAGAATGAGCCTTGCTTGATTTTCACATTTAAAATATGAATATTTAATAACTTCAATGGCTGAGAAATTTACTTACATAGCCCCCGCTTGGTGTACTTTCTATAAGTCTACTTTAAGTCAGAGCAATTAATATTTAAATACTAAATTCTGTGGCCCACTATAATAACTTCTTAAAATGAGTATTAGGCCTAAATTGGAGTGGAGTTCAAGTCACATAATTATAGAAATTTTTATAAATATTTGTTGGATCTTATTAAAACTAATCAATAAAGATTACTCTGTGGATTTTAAGGAAACTTCAGTTTTGGATCTTGCACAAAGTTCAAGAGTCAAACTATTGTAGAATTCATTGAGACTGCTGTAGAGCACTCAAGAAGTGGCAGATATTTGTTTTTCCTCCACCGAAGGCCAATTCTGGGTCCAATGAGAGTCCAGCTCTTACACCCTGTTTCAAGGTTCAAGCATGTACAGTCTTTACAACATCTTTGCCGGTAAGTACATCAACAATTATCTACAATAATTACACTTACTAATACAAAAGAAAATATGATTAGATTTATTATTTTTTATTAAGTTCTCTAATAAAGAGTATGTTCGACTAGTAATAAAAATAATTATGTAATATTCAATGTCAAGATTTTTTTGTTATTTCTATGATGTTACAATAGTGCTTACATCAGTGTTCTTTAACCAATCTTGATTTGTTTAACTTGTTTTACCTTAGTTTTGTGTTTTTCTGCATTCTATGGATTTATTAAATTATATTAATTTTTAAGTTCCTTCTGTATAAATTATTATTCAAAGCCCTTTGTTTTTAGTTTTAACATATTTAAGAAACTTTTCATTTAAATGTGTTATTTTTAAAAAAAATTAATTTACTTTATTTTCTTTGTTGTCAGATTTGTGATAGTGAAAGCAGTGAGAAAGGATCTAATCCCTCGCCTCCCACTCCCTCGAAGGCTTATTGACTACCTCAGTGCACCTCAGTACTACTCTGAAGAGCTCCCTGAACAACAGGAGCCTTCATCACCCACTTCTATTCATCTTTTTGCTTTTTCACCTCCTTAATTTTAATTAATATTTAACACCTGTTAAAGATAATTTTCAGTTGTTAACAGATCTCTAAATTATTTTTATTATGTAAATATTAATATTTACATTACTTATTTATTTTACTTAATTTTATTTTTTGGTGGAAACTTAATAACAATCCTTTTTACTCTGTCTTCAAGAAAAAAGACTAATTAAATTATTAGTTATTTGAGGAATAAGATTCCTGAACGTATGACAAATTTTTTATGTCTTAATAGTTATTACTGGCTGAAATGTTTCTCAGTTCTGGAGTTGCTTATGACCAGCTTAACTAATTTTTGAAATTTTCCTCAATGGATTATTTTATGTTTTATTTTTGGGTCCATTTAATAAAAAATACTTTCTTCATAGGTCAAAGAATTTCTTGGACTTTTTCTTCTCTTGATATGAAAGATAAGAACAAGTTTAATTTATTGTACTTTTCTTCATTTTATACCCTTAGTGATTATTTGTAGTTTTCATATAATGTACAATCAAATATAAACAGTACACTTTGATAGTTTTGTAGATTACACATTGCAAACTACTTGGTACAGAATAGTATTTCTAAGATTTCTTCAGTTTGTACTAGTTATTAGTCCTCAATAATATTGTGAGTACAAATTGTTTTATATTTAGCCAATCCATTATTATTCATACAATACTCATATTTGAATGATTGAATACCAATAAAGTAATTCATTTAATACTTACTTACCCTTGAGGTGTCCCACAAGAATCATGGAGCTTTGTTTTCTTATAATTTATTGGACTTGCGATTGTATAAATGGGGTGGAAGTGGTACTATACGTCAAAGATGTAATTATTTGGGTATTAAGTAAAGAAGTAAAACTTGTTATGATCCTGGAACTCAGAAAATAGTGCAATTAAATTTGATGAAAAACAAATTTAAATTTAAAATATTATTTTATTTTATTTAAATGAAGTAACTTATATACATTATGCTAATAATAATTTTAAATCAAATAAATCATCAAAATTAAATGATCAGAGTGAGGCTTTACCTGAAACTTAATGCTTGATTAAATATGTTTCTTAAGCACCATAGCTATTGTTTTAACATGAACGAATCTAATTCCTTTTATTCAATTAAATCAATAATTATTCAAGAGCTTACCCCGTGTTTTTTTTTTGTTTTGTTTTTTTGCTGTGTTAGCCTCCCTTGCAACCACTTAGGGTCATTGGAGGGAGGGGCTATCTACAGGTTGCCACCCCATTTTNTTTTTTTTTTTTTTTTCAAATTTATTATTTCTAAAAAAAATTTTTTAAATAGGTGAAAAATTTGTATGAACTATTATTTTGTCAATGAAAGCACAGGAAAAGAAAATAAAGTGTTTAAAATAATGAAAATGTATTGAAAGCCATACTATTTTTCTTTGTCTTGGATGATGTAGATCATTATTGAGTATTTAGTTATCATAAATATTTTTTTTTAGATAACTTATACAGATTATGTGTATGCATATGTGTGTGTGTGTGTGCGTGCGTGCGTGTGTGTGTGTGTGTGTATATATTTATATACACACATATACATACACATATATTTAATGTATGGATTTAAATTAATAGATATTGGGACTCCCTTGCTCTGTGTATTTAATATCTACATATTTTATTGCTCAGCTTCTTTCATCAACATGTAGTTGGAGGTTTTGAAAATTGGGGGTTTTGTAGAATAAGTTTTATTTGTTCTCAGGATTTAGCAGAATATGTGCAACATATAAAAAGAAAAAATGACAATATGTTTTGTGTCATAAATTAATGGAAGAAGCATGTTAATAATTATATAAACATTTGTACAATTCTAAATGTGTACATGTTTATACACTAATCACATGTACTAAGGAGTACATCATAATAAAATAAAAGCATTTTGGTATTACCATAAAAGTTAATGTAAATGAATTAACATTTTATATTGAGAGTTTATATAAAATGTTTCTTAGACTACTCTTTTTTTTTTTTTTTAATATTACTAGCTTCTACTTGCTGCTTTCTTTGTCTTTTTTTAATAACATAATCTTGTTTAGACAATTAATGAGAGGGAATAGAATATAAAAAACTATCTGTCCCAGCCAGGAATCAAACCTGGATCTCCTGCTATCCGGGCCCGGATAGCAGGGGATCCAGGTTCGAGTCCTGGCTGGGACAGTTAGATTTTTTATTCTGTTCCCTTGCACTAAAAATTATCAGTTATTATCTTATATTGATTGACTCCACACGAAGAACATGTACTCCCTTGAGGCAAAAGCCGTACATAGTAATCCCCAGTCTAGCGGTCCCTGGCGAAGATCAGTAAGGAGCTGGAGGTTTTGGCGCGATGTTTGGACAGCGGGCATCCATTCGGCCTGTAAATATTGTCCCGCGCGCCTCCTCCTTGAAGGGACAGAGTCAACAGAGGCCTACGTGAGCTGTTTACTATACCTCGCTAAACAGCGCTCTTTAACTAGGTGTCCGAGCCGTCAAGTCGAGGGGGAGGGGGGGGGCCACCAGAGACAAGCACCCACCCCACCTACGGGGTTTTTTCTATTTCCAGATTTTCCAAACAAAATATGTTCCCAGCTTTTGTTAGATGTTTGGAAACCGTCAGAATATATACTTTCACGATAAGCTTTCGGAATCTTCAGCCCCAGAAGAACAAAACAAACTTTACTCACTCTTATCTTCCCTTGAAATTAATTAGAAGCAAGATTAAAACGAAAAAAAAATCCTTATTTATTAATAAAAAATAACTGATTCGAATGATTTCACTAACATATTTGACATAAGCAAATGGGTAAGTTGAGTGAATGATTCGCACCAGCTTTTCTCCCTCCGTCCCCCCTCCACCAACTCTCTCTTTCTCCACCTCTCCTTTTACTCTCTTCTCTCTCTCTCTCTCTCTCTCTCTCTCTCTCTCTAAATATATATATTTATTTTTTTATATTCCAATGAATTTATCATGAATAATNAAATATATATAAATATATATATATATATATATATATATACATATATAATAAAGATCTTTAATGTATTTATATAATGTAAATATTTATTAGACAATGTATTTTTTCTTTTCTTCACTTCTAAATTTTTAGTATCTATTATAACAAGTGCAATAATACTTTACCCCAGTCACATTCATTGTGGTATGTGCTTTAGAAAAGTGTACAATCAATTGTCTTTTATGAAATCCTAAGCTTCTACATTGTATATTTCTGATCTTTTATGGCTGACAAAGGCTGTAACAAAAATGCCTTAGCTTGCCCTAGCCCAGCCAGTTAGATGTGATTTTTCTAAACTAGTCTTATAAATTTGTATTCATTTAACTATTTTTTAATTTGTATGTATTTAAGTTAAACACATTTTTTTTAAAATACCAAAGTAACATAAATCTTTTATATTAAATGAAAAAAAAAAATTGTTAATTTTTATTTTGTGTATATTGTTCCTCTATTTCTAAACTAATTTAATCCCCTTGAATTAGGGGTTGGCAGTAAAACAGGGAAAAATGAGTTTTATGTAAAGTGAATTAGTGCCTTTTCTTAAACTTTTATTTTTGAAATATTTGCTTCAAATAACTTAATTTTTTTTAAATTGACACTCCAAAATTTACTTCTTAAATTTTATTTTACTTCATTAGAGTAAAACTAATCCTCCCCTTTTTCTAGGGTCATGTCATTTTCAAATCTGGATCTATTAGTTGTTATTTAGGCATTCAAACTCTAATTTTAGATTCTCACAAATTATTTATTTTCTCTTCTTTGATATTATTTTATATAAATTCAATTTTTGTTTAAAATCAATGCTTTAAGGGCAATTATTTTTTTTTTAAATTTGTCATTTAAGGTTTGAATAGTTTTATATAAACAGATAATACCTGATCCCCACAAATAATTGGGCATTATGCAGAATTTATTAACCAGATTTTTTGTGTTGTTTTATGTATGCTCCTTTACTCAATAGAGAACTTTTCTGCAAGAAGTAACTTCAAATGTGGATTAAACCTCAATGTATGCTTCAAAATTGCCCATAAGCACATGTTCATACTTGTTTTGTTTTTAATGAATAAAAAATAATTATTATTACGATTATTATTTATTAATATTCAAACTGTTAATTAACAGAGTTAATAGTAAGGTAAGGACTAAAATTGACCAATATGCCTCGTACTGGTCGATTTCAGTCCTTATCTTCAATGGACTACTTATATCAGTCTAATTTGGAATAAAAAAGTAACCATCCCCAAGAATGATTGCAAGGTATTTTTATAAATTGGTCATGGCATCTTGTTTATAGAGCTAACCTGGATGTCTGTTGTCTGGATTCCATGTTTGGATATGGTGTGACCGATATGATTCACTGATTCTAGGAAGAACTTACTTTTTGAAGAGTTCAGCCTAAAACGATTTTCATAAATCTTCTCCAGAACCTGTCTTAGCCATGATAAATGCTCCTCATCTATAGCTCCCATGATAATAAAATCAAATCATCTAAGACAGAGAAACAACTGGAAATACATAATTGAGCTTATATTTTCTGAAAATCATTGGAGCTGGAAGGAATCCTCTTGAAACAGAATAAGCCTATGTGATTGTTAATAGCACTATCACTCTAAAATAAATAATTTTTAAAATTTTCATTATAATCATGTGTATATTCTGATCATGTACCTCTCTGAAATAGTTTATTTCTTTATTGTATTATCTCTTAGAAAAAATGAATCTATGAGATTTTTAAGTTTTGGTTTGCTGTGGTACATCTTAGTCAGGCAATCGCATATTTATAGGAGATATTTAAGTTTGAATTACTCCAGTGCTTACTTCTTTTTTTATAATAAACAAATATTAATGAAGCGAGTAATTGGGAGATTTATAATATTTAATTTTAGTTTATTGTGTGTGTGT
>KZ807305.1:342921-355526 GCA_000696205.2 Oncopeltus fasciatus | reverse complement strand
AAAAAAAAAAAAAAAAAAAAAAAAAAAAAAAAAAAAAAAAAAAAAAAAAAAAAAAAAAAAGTATTTCACTAATTCACTTAAGCTTCTGCTTCATTTAAGTTATCCCTGATCTCACATTTATATTATTGTTAATTTCTTCTTTATTTTAAAATTAATTTGATGGTATAAAAATTGTAAATATGTAAAAAAAAACATATATATTGCACTGTTTCAAGTGATTTAATGGATTTTATAAAGGAATAAACCAAGTGTTCACTCAGTAGATATAATGTTAAAAAATATGACTGTATATATTTATACATATATAGGGTATATATTTGTATTTTTCCGTTAGGAAATGTATGTTTTTTGAAGTCTTACATAAGGAATTGTAGTGACCATTACATATAAGTTATTAACTAACAATATGACTTTATAGAATAGATATGGCTCTTGACAGCCAACATTTTTGTATTTAGATTTTTACTTTCCTGTGGGGACGAAATTAAAGACCAATTAACAACTGGTAGAAAATTTTTGTTGGGGTTTGGTCAAGGTTAATCCAAATATCTACGGCCAAAACTCTCCATCTGATTAACAAATTTTTTATATTTATCAGATCTGATATATAGGTGTAGTTACTCTGAATCTTTTCTCATCACCATAGCAATGGTTTAAAATTATATTCACAGTGTAGATAGTGACAAGTTATTTTAATTTTAATGTTTTGATTATGGGAAATGTAGGGAATAATTTCTCAAAAAATCAGCTTTAATTATTGTTTTTTTTTTTTTTTTTTTTTTTTCATTGTGACCTTGTACTATTAAAACATAGTTTTTCAATATTATATAATTACTAATAATTTTGTTTGGCTTGATTTATCAAAATCATTTTCATCCCTTTTTTAAATAGTTTCATGTTTGGACATGTCCAAAGTATAAATAAATAAATATAGTTTAAAAAAATACTTAAACAAACCTGCAACCATGGAGATGCAGGAAGAAAAAATGTATTGCTGGTCTTATCCTTGGTAGAAGAGAGTATCCTGGTCAGCACATTGTTCAGTTTCTCTGATTTTTTTTTTTTTTTTTTCTATCAGTGAAGAACTTTATACATTTAAAGTGGGGTATTTGCAAGAGCAAAGCGTAAATTTACTGATTATTTACAAGCAGAAGCAGAGGAAAACTGCTCTGTTATTATTGACTTGGTACATTTGACTCTGGAACCTAATCCATTTACCTAGGCTCTCTATACCCTGTACTTTGATCAGGTTTTCATAATATTAATGTTACATGGTACTAACTTGAATGATTTTAATTTTAATTGCAATAATTATATTCTACTAAATTCTATAATACTGTAATTATAGTTCCTTTATATTTACTATAGTTATGCTCTGAAATTAGTAAGTAACTGTAAAGCGATGGTGCCAGGTAAATTAAGTACTAAACATTAAGATTTATTTTCCTTGTAAATGATTGTCAGTCCCACTGCAGAAAATAATGATTTAAATAAATTCTTTCTATATTTGTTTCTTTTAGGCATCACTAATTCACATAAACCTTAAATATAGTCTGATCACCTCTGCTGGTGTGCTCATTTTCATAGCTCTACCATTCTGTATTAAAAAGTAATTTTTCTTGCTTTTAAGTTGAATTCTTTATTCTTCCTTTATTGAAATTATAAAATTGTTTAATACCAGAGGCACTTAACATTAAATTTATACTAATTTATACAATAAATTTGAAATAAAGAAAATGTATCTATATACAGAAAANATATATATATATATATATATATATATATATATATATACACATACTGTATTCTATCTCTATTTGTAAGAATATATATACTATATATTGTACATTCTTACAATTAGAGATGTGCATTCCTGTTACTAAAAAATCTGAAAATCAGAATTTGAAATTGAGAAGGAGACAAAGAAAATTAAGTAGTGTTTAATGTGTTTGTGTCATTTTCTGTCCTGTTCTTTTAATGGCTATTTTAATTGGGGATATTATATTTAGTTTATGTTTTGAATAATATTTACAGTTCTGCATTTACTAAATCCCTTGCCATTTTTCAGTGTGATAAACACACATTTTTCAATAGATGAAAAACCCCAATTGGAAAACAAGATATTCAATATGCTACCAACTTTAGAAGAAATAACTAATTTTTGATAATGCATCTCTATAGATTGGATATGTGTAAGTTTTATTGTTTACCTCCACTATTCTTGGCCGTGGTAGAACGGGTTATTTATCTATAGGCAGCCTCCCTATTCTTAATGCCAGGGTACTGGGCAGGTTTTTATTTCTTTTTAAAAGCCTACTTAAGATAGGACTAAAACTGTAGTATCTGACATGAGAGGCCCAAATGGACCTCTATGTCTAACCTAACTCTGCACCCCTTATAGTTGCATTTTTAAGGTTGTTGTATGTACGTGCAGTTTGCATGTATATGTTTGGCTGCCTTCTCCTGTTGTACATAGATTCTTATAATTCTTTGTCGCATCACTCCTCCCACAGGACTTGCTAAGAGAATTTAGGTTTGTTTCAGAAATCACATCTGAGTTAACTATTCCCAACTTAAACCTAACTAATGTTTCTAAAATTCAACAAAACTGTGCCCTGTAAATGACTAACTGAGTGATAAAGACTGTTCCTTTTTGAAAAATAATATTTTGATCAGAAAGTTTGTTTTCAAATGGTCATGATTGATTTATATAAAACCAACTTTGTTAACGGTTAAATGTTTGAATTCACATTAAATTCTAGATTAGATCTGTAAATTACTCTTATTTATTATTTTTTTATGTTCTTTAAACTATGTTCATTAATACACAAATAAATAATTTAGATCTGAATATTCTAATAAAAATAGAAGTTGATAAAATATGATATCCTTGTTATCTTCCCCTTGGATAGTCATCATACTTATAACTTTATCTCTCAACCTTTGGATTCACTGATTTATGTTAGCTATGGGCTTCTCGAATATTTGGGTGGGATAAATATGTCCTTGAGGATGTGGAGATTATAATTTTTTATAGGTCACATTCGAATGATTTTAGACATTAAATAACATTCCGCAAGTGCGATTTCTTTGAACAACATTCTTCCATTGCTTTGATTTATTTAATTGGTTGATTATAAAGATAAGTTTTTCTTATGTCAAATCATACATTTTCTTATGACTTATATCATTGGTAGTCATATTAGTAATATTCAAATGGACTAGTATAAACAAACACCACTATTGTAATTCATTGTAGATCTTTATAGATATTGTAATATATAACTCCATGTGTAATTACTTAATTCCATAAAAACACATTTATAAATTTATATATTAATAAAATTCCCTGTTGTTAAATTGATACTTTCATGTGAGTTTTCATCCATGGTCTATATTAATAACTCTATTTATATGTGGCCTAAGTTATAACATTTGACTCTTTGGTGCTGTAGCTATTTATATTAGTCTTTAAAAACATAAAATTTCAGTTCCACATTTATTTACTTAATCATGATAAGTTCTGAGCAGAACGATGAAAATATATGGTGTAAAATGTGTCGTTCTTACAAAAGTAAAAACCATAAAACTTAATGGTTTAAACTGATTCAGTCTCTTGGAATAGTTTTCCTCTTTGATATAGGAAAATTTCAGCAAATGTAATTAGCAGCTGCCAAGGAAATATTTTTTATCAATTATTTCCAAGACCCCAATTTTTAAACTTCTGCGGCATAGCATTGTTGTGTGTGAGTGTTTTTAAGTATCCAATAAACAACTATTTAAATTATAATTTTGCTGTGTTATACTTTTGCCCATTTTTTAAAAATAAATTAGGGTAGGGGTCATTTTCCCCATGACTAATGACTGGCTGTGATTTTAAAAAAAAAATTGTCTACCTAGACCCTTAAGCAGCTTTTAGCCTTTGCATAGGCAAACAGCCAGTCTTAGTATGTATGAATACCAAGCCATATCTTCTCTGATGTTAATCAACATTTTTATTTGGTACTTTTAAGTTGATTACTTTTAATAAAATTAAGGAAATTGTTGAATATATTATTTAGGGATGGGTCCACAATTAAATTTTCTCGCTATTTTTTTTTTTTTTTTAATTCTTTTGGAAATATATAAAAAGTCTGAGTGGGGGAACTCCAGTTTTTTATCACCTTTCCAGGAAACTTAATTGTTTCAGTAAGCAATAGTTTGCTTTTTTGNCATTATTATTTACTTTATGTATATATAAGTGATTCATAGTTTCAACCAAAATTAGGAGTAACAAAAAAAAACAACTAGGTATTATTTATTGATGCCAATTTTGCCGAAGATAACTGGCCTGTGGTATGTTAGGTGTGAATACTTAATTTGTATATAAAATCATTTTTTCCAGCTGACTGTGATGAGGTGGTGGTCACCTTAGCTCCTCCCAGATAATCGAGCAATGTCCAGTCCATAAATGGAATTTACGACCCCTCATAAATCCACTGAAGTATCAGCTCCGACTCTGTGCCAAGGGGAGGCCTTCCTTTTACAGGGTTTCCTTAGTCCTATAATTATAGGCCTTGAATGGGCAATTCCATTTCTCAGGCCTAAGATTTCATTCATTATTTTTGGTTCACATTTCTTCTGCTGGAAATCCTGTATGAAACTAAACTCCCACAAATGGACAGGAATATATATATACTTATAATTATTCTATAGTGTCTCAGTAAATTGTGTATTGGACTTATGTGTAAGTGATGGAAAATAAGCAAATATTTTTTTCATAATTATTGTTTTCATTTAATTATTTACATATATTTTTTTAAGCAACAAAAACTAGTAACTTCTGATACTGTGCCTCTGTTTTACATTATGTGGTTATCCATAGTTAATAATAAACTAATAATAGGTGAATATTGCAAATTTTCACAGTTGTAAGGATTAAGAGTATAGTAAAACCTCATATTCAAAATTTCTATTACTTATACTTATTTTTCCACAGGTAGCCTGATTTCATTAAAAGAGAATATACTATCTAATCAATTTAAAAATTATTGAAGCGTCCATAATTTTGCCACAATTAGCTTGATGTATTCTCCTCCCATTACATAAACCAACCAATTTCTAGCAAATTTCCCTTAAGAAAATCAAGCTATACACATTAGTGACTTGAAAAATATTTACAGATATTCGCTGTTCTTACTGAAAATAAGGTCTATACAGAATCATATAATTGTCAGTATGCACTCTAGCATCTACAAATTATAGAATAAAGAACCCAAATTTGGTATTTAAGCTTCTTTCTGTAAACCATTTGATGAACTTCTTATTAAAAAAAATTTGTTTTTAAAGAAAGTTCATAATTAGTTTGCTAATACCTGTTCACATTCTTAGTGAAAAAAATACTTTTAAGGGAAGCTCATTTGAACTGAGATGTTTGAAATCATTATAAGTACATAGCTACTTACTCATTAATGTTGCTACAGATAACTCTGTAAACAAGTTTAAATGAAACCATAAAATAACCATAGCTTATGTTTAAAAGATAATTATTATTACAAATCTCTCATATAATGTTTATCAGAGGTTCACATACCTTAGGAATAGAAAAATATCTTTATAAGCATTCATGTCACCCATTTGCAGTAAAATCAAACTACTTATCTATGTTATATTCATGTAGATTAGTACTACCACACAGCTGTTGGGAAGGAAGAGTCTTTTAGCTTCTTATTGTTACTGTTTGTTTTCAATAAAATGATTAATCAAACTTCATTATACCAATTTTTTAAATTATTAAAAAAAATCATTAGGAATCAATAAATTACCATTGAAATTTAGTCTTTTTGTTATCTTATTTATTTTTTTACATATATATTTAAAAATTAGCTTACTTATTACATAAGATTATATCTATGATTTTAATTTATTAAGGGCAATATTTGTTTTATTTGTCACTTTTACCTTAGGTAACTAAAATTAAGAGCTTATGAAATTGTTCTGAGCCTTCCTGAAAATATAATTTGTATGTAAATAAACATGCATATATAATATATTTTTTTGTGTATTAAAAATTGTGTGGTATTCTATTACATTTAGATCCTGTGATAATTAACATCAGGGATGTAAGAAAAGCAGGTTGTATCTTTTTCTGATTGATGGAAAGGAGTAGCATATGAGCTTTTAAAAACTGTTTGGTGGTTTTAGTAGTAAATATGAGTCATGAAATTGAAAGTTTGTATGTTTTGTTATGTTTTTAGGTGTGTAATTGACATTTTCTTAATAAAAATAATTGTTTAAAAATGTGTTTATTCTATAAGATTAAATCCACCTAATCGTAGAACTTAAGTTAAAATCACATTTTTATTTAATCGCAAAATGTAGTATAGAAACTATATAAAATATCAAAAAACAATTTTTGATTTTCAAGTACTACTCTAAGCAAAATATTATGCCTGGTACATAAAAAAAAAAAATTTGTTTATACACACTAAATAGCAAATTTAGCCTTTTGTTTTCAATTTATATGTTGAATTTCATTAGGAAAATCTGTGCCCTCCTCCTTTTCTATCTTCTCTCTCTGTAGAAGGATGACACACATATATCTCTCAATCTCTCTCCCCTCCTCCACATATGTAAGTATATTTTCTTCCCCTCTCTCTACATATACACCTATGTGTTAGTGTAGAGGGATAAAACATACTTTGAACAAAACTCTAAAACTATACATAAATAAAAAATAAGATTATTCCCTTTTAAAATAACAAAATTAAATTTAAACTGATAGTGTCCTTGGCCATTAAATAGTTGAATTTACATTTATTTGTTGAGTAAGCGTAAGTTCTTAAAGTTAAGTATATACATGTACAAAATGAAACCCTCGTGTCTCCCGTATATATAGTAAATAGAACAGGTGGGAGAGAGAGTGTAGGGAACACACAAAAAGAAAAAAATTACTATGAATAAAATTTTCATCCATAAGAAAGCCTTTCTTCATTTCTCACTGATGAAGGAAGTCTCCCCAAAAATTTTGATCATTGTTATTTTTTCTTTTTGTGTGTTCACTCACTCTTTCTCCCACCTGTCATTATTATTTACTTTATGTATATATAAGTGATTCATAGTTTCAACCAAAATTAGGAGTAACAAAAAAAAACAACTAGGTATTATTTATTGATGCCAATTTTGCCGAAGATAACTGGCCTGTGGTATGTTAGGTGTGAATACTTAATTTGTATATAAAATCATTTTTTCCAGCTGACTGTGATGAGGTGGTGGTCACCTTAGCTCCTCCCAGATAATCGAGCAATGTCCAGTCCATAAATGGAATTTACGACCCCTCATAAATCCACTGAAGTATCAGCTCCGACTCTGTGCCAAGGGGAGGCCTTCCTTTTACAGGGTTTCCTTAGTCCTATAATTATAGGCCTTGAATGGGCAATTCCATTTCTCAGGCCTAAGATTTCATTCATTATTTTTGGTTCACATTTCTTCTGCTGGAAATCCTGTATGAAACTAAACTCCCACAAATGGACAGGAAGTTGCATTGTTATGTACTTTATCCTTAAATTGAGACATTTCTTTAATTAAAGGAAGAAAAAATTTCTATGCCAATGTTTACTGAGCTTCTGGATCCTTCTTTATCCAAACAAACAAGCATTTAAACGTGGTGTTTAACTTAATAAATATAATGTGCTATAATAAAGATATTTTTGTTTATTCCCATAATAGTTAATTATTAAATTTAGGTTATTTTCTTCTTTAAACTTAGATCTTGGCCCTGACACCACCTTGTCTCTGCAAAAGCACTCTATTAAATGCTCATGATGGCAGTGGTCTAACTAAGCTATTTCGTTTTACAAATAACAGAAAAAATTAACCATGCATTACCATGATACCTAAATCCAATAAGCTTGTTTAATTCCCTCCATCTAATCCTCCTTTGCCTTCTCCAGTTTTGTTCCAAGCTTCTGGAAAATGCCCTTCAGAAAATAATTCTAAAGATTATTATTGATTCAGGCGTCATACATACAAGATACAATTTAGCAGTTCCTAATACCCAATTGTTCAGAGAGATGTTGAAATAGCTGGGATTTGAAGGATGCGAGCAAGGAGGAGCGACAAATATTTAAGGGGATCGACTTCCAGAGACTGGAGGAAGGAGCGACTAAATGCAGCGGATTTGTAAGGGGGGTATAAAGGTTGGATTCTTGAGAATGGGTGGGGTGGGAAAGTACTGAGGATTCGAAAGTTGTAGAAAATTCATAGTAGTAGGGAGGGGAATGGGAAAATATGACTCGATGGAGGAGAGAACCAAGGAAATATTGCCTACGGTAAGATGGGTATAACCATCCCGACTTGGAGTACAGCTTTGTAACGTGGGCACTCCTCGGAGAACCAATGACAAACCTGATGAAACAGTTTAACATTTTATCGGTATTGAGTATGTGGATTTTACACATTCAATGAAATAGAGTTACTTATAAATGTAAAATATATGAATTCAATGTATTACATGACACTTGTTCAAATTCTAATATATATTTATATTTCTAAAAATAAATATACAATTCTATCATATTAACTCATTCTACAGTCTTACTTCTCTGAACGATTATTTTCAGTCATGTTCTGTCTGAACTTTCTACATTCAACAGGTTAAGTTCTGTTTGTCTCGGGGTTCAATTAAAATTTCACTTTGTTATATCTGATTATAATAAATAAAAAATTAAAAAAAGTCTGTACACCTATTTAGTTTTGTTTTTCATGAAACAAGCTTAACTACCATAGCAATATTCTCAGTGGAAAGCTAATGAAAAAAATCGTCTCTGCCTATTCCTCCTCGGTAAGGAGTTAAAATAAGTTAAAAAATCGAAATATGACTTAGAAATATCTTCTAAAATCTTAATATCTTCTTTTTTCAGTGTTACAAAAAAAAATAGAGGTAAAATTTAATTTTATAACAATGACCTTTAATCGCTGCTGGAGGAGGAAGGTGATTTTTTTTCCCCGGATCTTAATGGGTTAGAGGAAAAAGAAACTGAAGAATTCAAAATAAACATTGTTGAAGTCAAGGTACCTCATTGGATTCGTTTGGATATATATCAGCAATATGATATCAGCTGGTCATCAGTAGAAGTAGGTAAAATTGAATATTTCCATATAGTGAAAGTGTCTTGCTTTGACTGAAGTAGTAATCGCTGAGACTACCTTTTACTATATACGAAACTGTCAGAGATACCCACAACAATGCCGAAACCCGTCCGCACGAGCTGTGCTCAATAGCCTCTTCGTTATTAATAAAACTCTGAATGCAATTCCTACAATATATTAAATGCACTAATAAATAATATACCAGTTCATATGCAGCACAGCACTGGCAATTGTGTTTCTATCGTTACAGAGTCTACTTAGAAATATTTGGGGTTGCATTTGATACGAATCTTCTTGCAAATATAAATAATTTAAAATAATATGTAATAATAGAATAATAATTATTATAGCTATATGCTGACTGAACAAACAGATTTTCGGTAAACTCTGGGGCTATAAAGATCAAGTTGGTCATTTAAAAAAAAAGAAGGAAGAAAAAAAAATTTGTGTTTTTTGGATCTACCTTGACCGAACAAAACTAAAATCATCTAAGAAGGACAGAAGGTACGGTATAAAGTGATATTTGCGGGGTTCTTGATGGCCTATCTGCGAAAAATAAAAATAAAATAAACTGGACTGACAATAAAAAGTGTATATTTACTATATGGAGCTAAAATCCACCCTTTGCACTTGTATCGTGAAGGATGTGCTTTTTATACCAAAAGGTTAATTTCTCTGAGAGTATGAAGAGCAGGACAGTAGTCGGTGCTATTCTGAAGTAGTAGGGCCCGAATCCCTTCCACAAAGATGTCACTCCTTCATTCTTCAGTGTCCTGAACCAGACATCTAGAAGACTGGTGTACTCTGGCTTCCCATCGATGAATTTCATGTTTTGTAACCTGGAAGGAAAATGTATTAATAAACCCGCATTCACTCTGATGATTAACTTCCATCCACTCTGATTGGTAATGACCATTTGAATTCAAAGATATATTTAATAAACTATTTATTAGAAAGTAAAAATCACCTTTATTATATTTTTATAAAAAGTACCCAATTAGTGCAATACAACTTTGAAGAGGTAACTCTCAAGGCTCAGGCCAATTAAATAAGAAAGTGGAGGTCCAGTGTTCCCACGAGGCATGAAACTATTTGCTTAGACAAAAATATTTATTTAAAATCTCTTAGAACCACTTATTTCGACAATTCAACAAAGCAAAAAATACATCCCTTGTTTGTAATTTTTTTTACTATTCGGCTATCCACTATTATATTTTTTAATTGATTCAATTTTACCTTCAACCCTTCCAGATGGGAAAATTTTTAAAATGGTTAAAAAGTTTTTCTATAAATAGTACTTGATCAGCCTATAGCCGCCCACCATTTACGGCAATTTTCTTTCATCTGACCTTTGATTTTAAAGCTGCAGATAAGTACAAATCTTTATCTTAACTGAATATTACAATATACATTAAACAAAATATATTAATTTCGTCTTCGGTGGAGAGCGGGAATATATTTTTCTGTTTTCTGAAACTAAGATATACATTTATATACATGTTATTCTAGAACCCGTCTGTTCTTCATTGTCATCCTGAGGATTCTGCGGCCTACAGACGTCTCCAGAACCGGGCTCAAGACGCTCTTTGAAAGGCTCGCTCGCTTTACTTCCATGAGGCGTTTTCCTCTGCTGTCGGGAGCCTAAGTCCAAGTGGTACATCCTAAGAAGCCTTTCCTTGTGCAAACCCTCTCTGAATATTCCTCATTTTCCTGGGTCTCCCCGATGACTTTATCTCTTATTTTACTTCCTCCTCGCAGTCCCAGAGTTCTCCTCTTTATATTTCTTTACCAAGCCGCCCTCATTTCAACCTAAACAATTTATTTTTCTCCGACATTACTCCTGAAGATCTTTTAACAGCGACATCAAAAATAAAAATGCAGTTGGCTACGATTGCTTTAAAACTCCTCAGTCACCCTTCCAAGTATCTTTCCTATCCTCCTGCACATATACAACTTTTTCTCCAGAACTCAGCCTTTCCTAATTCCTGGAAGCAAGCAATAGTTAAATCTTTAAACAAAATTCCCAATCCCTCTTCCTTCAATGATTTCCGTCTCATATCTATTCTCCCAATCCTTGCAAAATCCTTAGAAAAGTTGGTACAGAAACAAATGTCCTCTTTTTTGGAAAAATCAAAGCCCCAAGATTCTTCCCGATCCGATTTTCGCCTTGGCTTCTCTACCCAAACTGCTCTCCTAAAAATAACCTCAGACAACCAAGCTGCAATTGACCAAAGAAAAATCCCAATCCTTGTTCTTCTTGATTTCTCAAAAGCCTTTGACACGATTGATCACTCTTGTCTGCTTTCTGAACTTAAACACCTTTCCTTCTCCAAAAATTCCCTTCTTTGATTTCATTCATTTCTGTCAGACCGATTCTAAGTGGTTTCTATCTCCAAAGCACCTTTTTCTTCCCCTCTACCTATCACATCTGGGGTCCCGCAGAGCTCCAGCATCTCTGCCATTTTGTTCTCTGCCTATATTAATGTCCTCAACCTTTCCATTAGACACTGTTCCTATCACATTTACGCAGATGATAAACAAATTTACCTGTCCTTCCCTCCAGAAGAATTACAAACCGCCATTCAAAAAATCCAAGAAGACTTAAATTCAATATGTTTATGGGCTTTGACAAACAAGCTTTCTCTGAATGTTAAAAAACCTCAGGCTATTGTTCTTGAGTCCAGATCCTTGCTTACATCACTCCCTACTATTCCTTCCCTCACAATTAATCAGCGCCCAATTTCCTTCCATTCCTCAGTCAAAAACCTTGGCATTATCCTAGCTGAAACCATTTCATGAAAACCTCATATTTCACAGACTTCCCGTCGCTGTTTCTCCACTCTCCAACAATTTCGCCGCTCTAGTCATCTCCTGCCTCGTAAAACCCGTAGTCTCCTCACTCATATTCCTCCATTTTGACTATGTTTGCGCTGCTTAAAGCTTTTTTGCGCTAAACTATCTTTATTTTTTTTTTTTGTAATGATTAATTGTTATTTTATTAGTTTTGAGTTTCATTGTGTTAATTTTCTTTTTGTGCATCCATTTTTTTATAATTGTATTTCTTAGTTTTTATTTGTATTACCTATTTCTTCTATTTCCGTTTCCTTGTAAAATAAGTTGTAAATATTGTCATAGTTCTGCTTAAAATGTTATATGTTATTAGTCTATTGTTTATTTGTACTTTTTATTTTATTGCTGCAACTAGGTCAGAATGTCAGCTGTGACCTCTTAGTTACTCAAGTCCCAGAATAAAGCTTCTTTTTCTTTCTTCCTTTTATTTATAAATTATTAAATATGGAGGGTAACCACACATCAAACAAGACAGCATTATGCCAAATAATACATTCACCCGAAAAGGAAAGAATGTTTTGAAACAAAGACCTTTTAATGTTAAGAAAATTACATGAAAGGTTTATTTATATTAAATTCATACTTATACCAGAAGGCTGACTAGTTTCCTTGTATATATATATATA
>KZ807305.1:332478-342814 GCA_000696205.2 Oncopeltus fasciatus | reverse complement strand
TATATATATATTTATATATATTAGTTGACAGACTGAAATTTATTAATATTGTTTAACTATATCATTATTTTACCCTCCAAGCTAGAAGTGACAGAGGAGGTAGAAAAATATGAAAAATATATCTATCTTTCGTTAATAGTTGGCCGATTATACATGCATTCCAATTATTACTCTTGTATTATTATTTACAGTTTTGTCTAACAAAACTTCCCTTATGTTGTGAAACCATATTTGATGGAATTTGTGCAAATATATTACTGGTCACTATTTCATTAGCTTACTAAAGAGGTTGAGAGGGGGGGGGGGAGGACTAACAAACCTCATACATTTTTTAAAATCTATTTTGAGTCAGAACGAATTTAGTTCTATATAATGTTGAATGAACATCAAGCCTTCTTGTTGAGTATATCACGCCTGCTTGATCAAATGTTGAGTTAACATCATGTCTGCTTGGTCATATGTTGAGTGGACATCACACCTGCTTGGTCAAATGCTGAGTGATCAAAGGTTAAGTGGACACCAGTATTATAATAATTAGAAGATTATTTCTTTATAAAGAGTATTATCAAGAGGGTCAAAAGTATATATACCTTTTTCAAGGTTAGCAACTCATGGTAAAGTAAGCTGTCAAATAAATTAGAAAGTGCAAATATTAACAGAGTCTGTGGAAGTCCTCGAGTACAATCATAAATAAGTCTACATAGGCTGTAAGTAAATGTTAAAGATACCTGGTTTTAGCCATATCCAATGGCGCAGTAGAAAATGCATACACCAAACCTGATATTAAACTAGCTGTTAAATGACAAGCCATTCCATCACTAGCATAATCTGTAATTTAAATGGTAATGAGTGATTAAATAAATAAAAAGGATATTGTCTTCCATTCAACAACATATAAACAATATAATGGAGTCAAATAATTAGTTTTTTTTATCATTGATTAAATAAATTTAAAGCGAAAAATGCCTTAGGTAGATAACCTTCAACAATTACAATTTGTGCTAAAGCAAATATTGATTTCATGTCAATAATAAAATGTTTAAAAGCCCCTCCCTCCATGACCCTAAGTGGTTGAATGGGAGACACTTAATAAAAAAATAAAAAAAATGTTTGAAAACCTAGGTTCATATTAAATTTCACATTTTAAAAAAATTAAAAAACTCTTGAAAAATAATGAGATATACTTCAATTTAATCACTAAATTTATTTGGTAAATAAAAGTTAAGTAATTAACCGGATCATCCTTTACTTTTTTAATTTTTTTTTTTTTTTTTTTTTTTGTGGTATATAATATAATATTCGTCGGCTTCGGAGGTTAGTCTCTCGACGCTAGTGCGGGGAATTTAGTAACTTATCAGAATTGTCTCGGTAGCATAAATGGAAAATGCACCGGACCGGATAGCAGGAGATCCACGTTCAAGTCCGGGCTGGGAAAGTTAGATTTTTTATTCTGTTCCCTTGCCCTAAAAATTGTTAAAAAATTTACTTTTTTAAGCTAAAAAAAATTTGTGATCTTATTAAGGGCAATTTTTTTTAAATGTTACACTACTTACTGTTTCTTATTAGAAAATGTTTGGATTGTACATAAGTGACCAGCTGAGTAACGTTTCCTAGCATCGCTCTCAGTACGGTGGGGGTGACACCACTCCACAGGCCGGCCACCCCCTCCTCCTTCCCCATCCTTATAATAGCGTCTATGACGTGTTTGTATTTCCTCTGTTCACTTTCAGGCAGGCGGCGATCTGAGGTCATCCGAACGAGAGCAACCTACTTGACATATATTGATTATATTGTATTATCCAGTGAAATATCTCAAATCCTATAAGTTCTACTTTACCCTTTAAGTGCTAATCCAAACATAAAAATAATGTAAACATCTATTAATTTAGCTCTCTTAAAATAAGGATTGGCTATAAAATAAAAACTTTCTTTGCCTCCTAAAAGTTTATTTCAGCAGGAGCAGGCGAAACTAAGAAGTCATCCTCAGGAGCCTAAGAGTTGTAGAACAATGAATGTAACTCTTCTGGCTTTAGCTATTCCCACATCTAAATTCCGTGGAGTTACAAATGTGCACGAGCTTTATTGAAGTAATATTTGAAGATTAATTTCTTATTTTATTATTAAGACTCACAAAGTTGTTTTGAATGTGGAATTTGCCCTTAAAATTACTGCAACATTATCACTGGTATAGATTGAAGGTCCTTTACATTACCAGGAGCAATTAATAAATAAAGGCAAATTTACTTAAATTAATGTCTTCTATATGGACCTAAACTGAAGACATAGGTATATATATATATATATATATTTTTTNCATAGTATAAAACATTTTATGAAAAATTTGAGTCCCACAAGACTGAGTTATTGAGGTAACTAAGACGGAAGTGTTGGATATTTCAGAAGGAGTCCTGGAGACAAGGATAAGGAAACAAAGGAAGCGACAAAAGTGGGTGGTGAGCGACAAAAGGAACCAATTGGTGGTGATCGAAAGGGTAAGAGGGGGAATTTGTGTAGTACTCATTGTGACCAAGAGTTGGGGCAACAAATACAAGAGGAGCGTGAGGTTTGAGGACAAGAGCTTGAGACAATAACAAAAAAAAAAAAAAAAAAAAAAACCCACTCCTAATCAAACCATTTAACTACTGTATAGAAAATATTTGAAATGCTATGTTCTGATTAACGTTGAATTTTAATTATGGTTGCTGGAGCAGCAAGAAAACATTTTATTCAAGCTTTATTTAGAAAAAAAAAACAACGAATGATTTTTATATTTTGAAGAAAGGAAAATGTTTATATAATAAAGTTTAAAGAGTAGTCCCAACCCGTCGGTTGCCAGTGGTTAGGAAGGTTCTCTGTCTTCTCTGGGCTCTTGGAGTCTGGTTGGCAAACACACAAACAGACCGCAATCAAGAGCTGATACCTCAAGTTTAACCAGCAAGAGGTTGGAGTTGACGGTTTCTGTCTGTTGGACGGATCGGGACCTTCCACTTGGCGGGCCCTCGAGGGGTAGGCGAGGGGCCCCTGGGCGGGTAGTTTTTTATTCACACCAAAGGCATAAAATAACCCCCCTAGAGGTTGAAATGCCAAAAAAAAAAAAGTATTGTTTTTCTGGTTGACCACTACTCTCTGTGATTTGATTTTGACATACATCAGAAATCACTTTAGAATAGTTCTTTCATAACTGACATATCTGCACCACATATGGTACAAGAAACCTTATACAAATTTTTGTATTCTCTAGAAGTTACAAGATCACTTTCAGCCTTAAAAAAACAATCATACACACTAATTCATATGAAATACTAAATGGTCGTTAAAGAGCACTATCCAGAGATGAAACTTGACGTGCAACTTATATATAGCCCACATACATTAAACACAGAACATTTCACAACGAACTAAGATCCTTTATTCACTCATGTGTCCCAAATCAAAGTTAAACGTGAAACAGAAACTCAACAAATACACAAGTCTTGTTAAAACACATTGGACATATTGTAACCAAATGAATGGCTTTCATTTAATTGTAAGCACAAATAAATTCATTTAAATCCATACTTAAACAAAAAATGTCAACACTACACTTATCACAAAACACTGCTAAAAAGCACAAAATAAGTTTACCTCGGTACTCAATTGAGTAGGCTTCTCTTTCATACCCATCATGACTTTTTTCTTTTATTTTATCCCACCATAATTGTGGTAAATGCTATAGATATCAATATATAGATAAAATATTTAAGACATATTTCAATTCAGAAAAATTTAAATATTAAAATTGTAGCTAAGATGTAATTTTAATATTCCCAGATTTATAAAAGTGTGTTTGTGAGTCTGGAAGGTAAAACCAATTATGAATGGCACTGACTTGGAGGAGTACAAGTATATGCATAAGTATCAAGCGTCATGGGTGAATAGAAAAGAGTGTTCAACTGCTTGTAATTACTCTATCCATATCTTAATGTTTATTATAGCTGTTTTAAGGATATTTCAGGAGAGGATCCCCAATGAGGGGGGAGGGGGACATATAAAAGAAATGATTGTGGAATACCTACATCTGTTGGTGTAGCTACAATAGACGCGATGAATCCTGCCACCAGACCTGAAATGACTTGAGCCTTTACACCTTCAATCCCGCGCCTGAAACAAAGTAAAGGAAGCTTGACTTTTTAAACTCAGAAAGCCGCGCAGAAGACCTGCAGAAGTCCGCATTGTTCACGTATGAAGAACTATGATCCATATTTTAAATAATACACAAAAGCCTTATGAAGGGATAATTCAGGGATAGGAACTAGGTACGCCGTGACTAACACTTTAATCACTCACATACACAGATAACCATACATGAGGTTACGTGGCCTCCTAGATGCTCTATAATACAAAATGTTTTACATAAAATATAATATATAATATGTTATGAATAACATACATAACATATTATGTACTTCAACACCTTCTTTCATTGTTTAATCATAAAACTTTCACCGTCTATCTAACACACACACACAGTCCCAGTTCTTCATTGATCTTTTTTAGTCGAGGACTGTGAATGGACTTAGTAAAACTATCGGCTCTTCTTATCTTGAGTGTACCATCTTGCACTTTCTCTCTAACAAAAAAATTTCCACATGGATATTTTCCATTGGACTTTAAGAAAATTGGACTTTCAGCCAATTTTATGGCAGCATTATTGTCTACAAACAAAATGCTTTCGTTATAGTTGGTGATTTTCTCTAAAAGTCTTTTCAGCCAAACTACTTCTAGCAGCAATCAACTCAGCATCGGTAGTAGATATGATTACAGAAGTCTGCCACCTGCTGAACCATGACTGCACCACCTTTTGACTTATTTTAATACCTTCCTTGCTTTGAATGATGAGCAAAAGTCATTTGAGCTTCCTCTTTACTTGATAAGACTGTTAATCCATCATCAACATACAAAGACAACAAAATTTTAACTTTATTATTACTTTTTACATATAAGCATGGATCTGCCGAGCTTATTTTAAAAACCTAAGCTTTCAAGGAAACTATTTATCTTTTGGTTCTAACATCTGGGAGCCAGTTTTAAACCGTAGAGGCTCTTATTCAATTTGCAGACTTGGTTAGATTTTTCCTCAAACACCCTCTGGCAGTCTAATATAAATTTCCTCATTTAACTCACCATTTAAAAAGGTGGTTGAGACATCGAATTGATACAGATGCATATTCTCATCTGCAGCAACGTTAAGAACCGTCCTAATAGTAGTCCATTAAGCAACAGGACTGGAGATTTCTTGATAATCCTGACCCTTCTTTTGCACAAAGCCCTTCACAACCAATCTGGCCTAATAGCAATCCAATGATCCATCAGCATTATACTTCTTAGTATATACTCATTTTGAAGGGATAACTTTCCTAGTTGGAGGTAAGTTTCACATTGTCCTGGTATGATTATCCTCAAGAGATTTCATTTCGAGTTCCATAGCTTCTAACCAGTGTTCTGCTTCATCACTCTCCATAGCTTCATTATATGTTTGAGGAATGACATCATTCTCAGCAATGTTGACATAGTCTTTTAAATGTTTGTGTTCATTAGGTTTGGATGAATCTCTAAGATTTTTGCCTCTTTTCCAAGACACAAGCATCTGAACTAACTGTCAAGAAAACAGTGCCTTCACTAGAATTAATTTGTGTACATTTAGCCTTTGCTGGTTTAGGAGGTATAAAATCAGCAATCCAAAATCTACATTTTTTAATAAAATTACCTTTTTTTGTCACAGTAAGCACATTTTATTTGGTTTTTATCAAAAGCAGTTTTACATGGTTTATCTTTATTTATTTTTCTACCTTCTATTATTGTCTTTGCATATAAAACCTCTTTAGAAACATTTGCAATTAAATTATTTTCAAATGTGCATAATTTTTGAGTTAAATTTTCTAAATTTTTATTCTTATCATTAATTAATCTCCAATCGTTGGTAAAAGATTTAAATGTTTCAGGTAAACTTTTCAAAATTTTACAAATAAATAAAACATCTTTGTTACCTTCAGTTAGCTTTTCTATTTCCTGCTTAAGTTGGTTCCAATTATTTGACAGTCTTGATATAAAACTCACTGAGTAGTCATCAGGTAGCCCCTTATCTACGAAAATTTGTTATATATGTTAAATATTCTGTCTTCAGAAAACGTATCGAAGAGTTGACACAGTCCTGACCACATATCTCTAGCAGTTTCATATCTTCGCACTTTCGCGAACATTTCTTCTTCAATATTGTTAGACATTTTTAACAAAACTTTTAAACATAGCTAGTTGCATTTTAAGGCTTTCTGAAACTTCGCCATCTAATGAAGTTGCCGGCAATGTCCATGACCCATCAACAATTTTCTGTGGCTCTTGGTATTATACGTAAGGCCATTCGTATTTTTTCCTTCAAGTTGTCCCAATTGGATTTTCCTTCCAAGTGGGTAATTTAAGGCACCGAGAATGACTTCAATTGCGATCCCATCTTGAACTCAGAAATTGTTGGTTACCGTGCGGCCAAAGACTGTCAAAGTTTCACGTATTATTTCTTTATTGATGCGCGCAGAACCCATAACCTGTTCAGTATGATGAACCATGGTCCATATTATAAATAATTCATAAAAGCATTAAGAAGGGATAATTCAGGGATAGGAACTCAGACTCAGTACACCGTGACTAAAACTTTTAATAACTCATATACACAGGTAACCATATATGAGGTTACGTTGCCTCCTAGATGTTTTATAATACAAAACGTTTTCTATTAAAATAATGTATAATATACATAACATATTATGTACTTAAACACGCATCACTGTACAAAACTGATTAAAACTCTAATTCAGCTGTAAGACTTTCACTTATGCAATCATATCACATTCAATTTCCCCAGCAAGTGGAATGATCCATATTCCGTGGAATGTTTAATGTCAGCTAATGTTCATTAGCTAATCTAATCCCTGAAATTATTAAAATAATTAACTACCAAACCATTTTTTCCATTTCAGCATTTATGAATTTTCTGTAATGAATTAAATTAATAATTAAACTCATAATAGTAATAAATTCAACCAGGAAGTTATGAAATAGGTTTTATAACAGTCAGAATTAATAATATTTATTAAAATTAAAAAAAAAAAAACATGATCCACAGTTAGATCCAATATATTTACTACTTAATTATTAGTATTTAACTATTGTTCTTATATTTTATGTTTTGTTGTACTTGGGAAAATATTATAATTTCTGAAATTTTATCAGTTTCTTCCTCACTTCTCTTTCAGTCATAAGACGGACCGCATTAATTTTCATTTTAGCTGACATGGTGGTATGAATTATTGTAAGAAGGTGCTATTTTCAATAAAACTTTTTTTTTTTTTTTTTACTTTATCAAACAAGTAGATTACAATATTCCTTAAAAATTTTAAAAATTCATTGAATCTTTACATTTTAAGAATATTATTTTCTTATAGTATTTAATCCCACGTAAATTTTAACAATTTTTAGTGCAAGGGAACAGAATAAAAAAATCTAACTGTCCTGGCTGGTACACGAACCTGGATCTCTTGGCTGGGACAGTTAGATTTTTTTATTCTGTTCCCTTGCACTAAATATTGTTTACATTTTAAGGTTTCCACAACCCATTTCTAGTTCTGACTACCTTGAAATTCGGACGGTGACCTATCATTTTCTGGCTGCCGCAAGAGCAATTTTGACCAAACATAATTCATATTAAGAAATGTACCAAAATTAGCAAAAAAAATTAGGACAAAATTAGCATTTCCAACTCCTATTGGCAATATTTTTTATGAATACTACTTGAGTTTTCTAGAAATCTGGTAATTTCAAGTCAAGTTTAATGAAATTACGAAACAAAGTTCCAATAAAATAAAAATAAATGCACTGGAAAGCTTCTTTATGGCTCCAATTCCAGATAAAGAAGCTGGTGTATAATAAACTTAAAAAAAAAAAAAAAAAAATATAAAATTGGACTTGAAACAAGTTTTTTAAAATGTAAAAGTGCCAACATCTTAAAAAAAAAATATAAAAAAAAACACTTCAAAGCGTCTTGAAAATGTTTTGATTGAAGATATAAGTGATTTAATAAATATTCCTTTCTTCAAATTATTTAGCTCCAGTTTTGAAGAGAGCACATTTCTTGAAAATTGAATATATTGCTAACTCTTCATAAAGAGATTGATAACCCCCAGAAATTGTCGGTATTTAAAAATGTTTTCAGTACTATCAAAAGTATTGGGAAAAGCTATATGCATACTAAGTTAGAAAAATGGTTTATAAATAGGAATGTAGGTACGGAAAATCAGTACAGGTGTTTGAAGAATAAATCCCTAATTGAAGCCATAATAAAATCAACAAATATCAATATGGATAAGCTTAATACAACTTTTCGGCTTGGTAGACCTCAATATTCTTACTGAAAAATTGTATAGCTATTCTGTAACAGGAAGTACATTTTAATAAGTACAGTATTACTTGAAAAAAAAAATGCAATGACTTATCAAATCTTCGGAACATGAGTGGCATTTTTATGAGGTTATGTATGAGCGAGGAGTGTGAGTAAGAGAAATATGGGAATAGAGACAAACGCGATACTCACTCGGCGAGTTGCTCGATGCTCGTCTGGAAGATGCCGAGGCGGGTCATGGTGTAGCATATCTGACGGGCGATGTTAGCAGAGAAGCCGTCATAGAGAGCCAGCGGTCCGTGGTTCTTGACGACCGTCATGGCCGCGTGGAAGGCGGTTTTGTGCTCCCTGGCCTTCCCTCCTTCCCCGGACAACTGCATCCTGTTCTTCACCACATCGATGGGCTGGCAGATCGCCGTCGCCCCACACCTGCAACCCTGTCCACCTTTAACCATCTTTTTTTTATTTTATTTTTTTTTTTATTTGAGTGTTAGCCTTCCATTCAACCACTTAGGGTCATGGAGGAAGGGGCTATCTACGGGTTGCCACCCCATTTTAAACACCCATGTTTCAGGACAAGCTTCTATATTATAAATAAAAGATTGACCTGGGCGAGATTTGAACCCGCGGCGTCAGGATTGCGAGACCCGTACGGATCCCCTGAGCTAGCCTGGCGCCCCACTTTAACCATCTTTGATTGGTGTAGTCTAATTACCTTTGCTGTTGACAAATAGTCTCGACGAGAAAAAGAAGTCCTGCAGTCCAAGGTCACAGCTTTATATATATGTATGTATAAAATTACAACTGAAAGTAACAATAAAAATACAATAAAATTATTAGAACAGTATATGCTGATATAGTCTAGGTTTGAGGCGTCGCTGGGTGACTGCTCCGAGACGGAAGGTGGCAGCTCCTGAAGATAGCGGCAGACGTTCATGATGTTTGTAGGTGAGGTCCTGGATGTGAAAAGAGATGGGCTCAACTCCCACTTCCCTCCTGATCTGCTGATTTCTTACGAACCAGGGTGCATTGAGTATCATGCGAAGAATGCGGTTTTCAAATGTTTCCAGTCGTTTGATGGTCTTGTTACTGGCGCCAAACCAGACAGGGCAGGAGTACGTCAGTATTGGGCGGATCAGCGACTTGTAGAGTTGTGAGCTCAGGGAGTGTTTAAGTGGGGATTTCCTGTTTATTAGAGGGTAAAGTAAAGTTAGTCTGTGATGGGCTTGTGTCAGTTTAGTTTTTACATGGAGCTGCCATGTCAGTTAAGTATCAAAGTATAATCCAAGATATCTAACACCCTGATCCTTAGGAGTCCATGGAATCGGAAGCTGGTTGATGTGAAGTTCTGGAAGGTTATTGTTGGAGAATCTGCGAAGACTAAAAATTTTTGCTTCGGTTTTCTGAGGGTTTAAAGGCAGGCGCCATTTGTAAAACCAGGCTGTAAGACAGTCAGTCGCTTCTTGTAGATTGTACACTGCGTTTTGAACTCTCGTGTGTTTGCACAGAAGTAGTGTATCGTCTGCGAAGGTGGCCATTTTTGATAATGGAGGTTCCGGCATGTCGCTGCAATACACAAGGTAAAGAAGGGGACTTAAAATTGCCCCTTGTGGTACCCCGGCTTTTATACTGAAAGTAAAGTTGCCATATATATGTGTATATATAGGCTTTAATATAATAAGTTGGGAAATTTAAAAAAAATAAGAAGAAAAAAAGACACTGCTTTTACTGCCAAATGGCTTATCAAGCCTCCCTTCCATAACCCCTTCTGTGACAAATACTCTTATCTCAAAACTGCCCTTGTCGTCATGCTTGGGGTGAAGCCTCCAATGAACGAAGTGAATCAAGATATATACTGTCAGTGATTTGCAGTGTAATTTCCATCAAAGAATAAATAATCTATATATA
>KZ807305.1:278921-295816 GCA_000696205.2 Oncopeltus fasciatus | reverse complement strand
GTCATGGAAATGTGAACTTAGGGACAGGACGTCCTCTCTCATCTTCATGATAGCCCTGAAGATGGCTTACAATGTAAGCCGAAACGTTGGCAGATAATCCTTCATTAAAAAAAATACATTTTTTTAATTTGTGTTTTTTTGGATCTACCTCGACCGAACCCCAACTAAAATCATCTTAGAATAATATCTACGGTCAACAAACTCTCATTGATTATTTTCCTTTTCTCATTCCTAATTATTCTAGCTGAGATCCAGCTCTGAGAGGTCAATGTATTGAATGTAAGATAAATTACAAAATATGTAAATGTAAGGTCTGAGTTAAATGTATTGTGTATTATTGTATGCATTTCTCTCTATATCATTTATGTACGTCCGCTTTTCTTATTTGAACTCACTAGAGCCCATTTTATTTCTCATTTCATTAATACGATAATTACATTTTCTTCACCTTATTTTATTATCGCAAATTTGGAACTATTAGAGAATTTTTTTTTTTTTCGCGTTTTTTGCGAACTTACATTCCATCTTTATCGTTCTTGTACGTTCTATAAGTTTTAATGCCTCTATTTCCCAGTTAGGGACAATTTTGTTTTTATGAAACCTGAAGTTGTTTCTGCAATTGACCAGTCAAAATTGACTAGCAGCCCTTTATGCGGGGATAGCTTTTTAAATAACTTTCATAGTGGCGCTCTCCTTATTTTTTGAGTTTAGACTTACTGCGCAGGTCTCCACTGCTTTCAAATGCATTAACTTTATCATGAGGAAGGTTATAACAGTTGTGTTGCTGTTATCCTGAGTTTGTTTACTTTCTGTCATTGCTGCTTTTTGTACTATTTGTATTTTATTGTCTTGTTTTCCTTATGTATTAAATGTTAAAAGAACTTCTCATATGCCTTGATATTTTACATAAACATTGAGGATAAATCCCTTATTTACATATTGTGGACAAAATATTTTGTGCATATATTACCATTTCCCTTAACTAACATTTTGTTATCATTATGCCACATTAACTGAGTTAGAGCAATTCAATAAAAATTTTGCCTTTGCCTTTTTATTTAAATATTGCCTAACTTTCTTGAGAAATAATGCTGATAATTTAGGGAACATGAGATTTTAAAGAAATCAGCCTTTACTAGCAAAGTCACAAGCAGTTTATTTGGAAGGTCCTGTGAAGGCCTAACTTAGTTTTTGAAGGTTTTTTTTTTTTTTTTACCTTATCATCATTAGAAATATTATGTGGAGTTTTAACTGAGGACATATTGGAAGAAAATGTTTCTGGTATAAAAGGTTCTTTTAGAATAATTCTTTTATTATTTTAAGTTGCTAAATACTCTTCCCCTCAGTCTTTGGAATCTTCTACAGTTGTTAATAGTTGTATTTCGGGAAATGGAGTCAAATCATCCGTAATCCTGCCCAGAATTGAATTGAACATATTTTTATTTTACTGAATTTCAACCTTTCTTAGTGAGGTTTAAAACTCGTGTAAATTATCTTATTCACTTGAGTATTTCTAAAAAATTTGGATTTATCCTTAGTCATTTAGAAGGTCCTGCGTTGGATGTTCTTAGGCATTTACCATTCACTGAAGATAATTATTCATCAGTTCTTAAGCTTATCAAGGAAAGATTTTCCAATGACAAGTGGGTTTTTAGTATTCATACTAATGCAATCCTTGATATGCCTTTATTGACAGACTGCGTCGATTCAGTAAGGTATTTTCTGGATCATCAAGAGTTGAATTTTTCTTCTCTTAAGAATTTTATAATGAATAAACCGGATACTCATGTTCAAGATTGGTGTATGTTCAGTTTATTTTATCTATATTTCCGTGGAGCTTGAGAGATTTATTTGAAAAATCACTGCCTAATATTGAATTTTCCTCTATTAAAGACATTACAGATTTCTTGGGAAATATACGGGCACTGGAAAATGCTTAACTTGTGTCATCTGTCCCTCTAGTGACCTACGGGTTATTGAGGTTTACTAGGTCTCAGTGCTAGCAGAAATAAATCTTAATTTAATAAATTACCTTCTGGTTTTATTGGTGGAATGCAAGAACAAGATGGGGAATAAGATTTGGAACAAAAAACAAAGGAATCATGATCAAGTGTTTGACAACTTGATTATTTGCCGACAACTTTAAGCTGATCTTTGAAACGTGGGAGGAAGCCAACGAATAAATTGACTTACCACAAGAATAGGCAGGGAAGGAAAAAATTAAAATTATGACGAGTATACTAGACACTCCAACGTAGTGTCTAGAATTAAAGTAGGAGCTAGATTCTTATTAAAATTTTATTATTAAATAGCTTTGTTAATTAATTTTGCAATTAAATTCTCAGTTAATAGCTTTCATTGTTTTATAACCCAATTTATTATGCTTATTATGAAAAGGAAAACTATAAGACTTTTATAACGACTCTGTACTAAATCCTAAATGTTGAGCAATCGATCATAGTAGTTTGTGATTTCTCATTGGGTCCAGTAGGAGTCTAAAGAATAATTCTTCTAAAATTATTTTAATTCCCTCAAGTAAGGAGTCTGGAGTAATATATTTATTGAAAATCATGTTTCCAGTAGTCATGCTTAACCTAGTTTTTTTTTTTTTTTCCAATTACTTCATTTGTTATTATATAACTTATATACGCTATATAAATTGATGATATATACACCATGAATTTTTTACATGACACTAGAAAACTGTCATCATAAGAGTGGATTTGGCCCGTGCCAAGAATCTCTAAATTTTGAATTGGATGACTATTCACTTGTTTAGTCCAATCTTCTGTTAAGGAGGCGGGGAGGATTCGCTGGGTGGGAATAGTAGGAGAGGGATTGGGCTAAGGTATATCTGGACGATCGGTGAGTCCTGAATGGAAGATAGTGAAACATGATTGGATAAGATCTTTTATGAAACATTTATTTAAATAATTATGGAGGGTATGGTTGGAAATGTAATATGGAGCATTCACTAAAGGTAGAAGAAGTTCGGATTAGAATGATTGGATTGTTTCCCAAGTCCTTTGCGACCTCCCCAAGAAAGCCATATTCCTAGCATATCTAGGTAATAGCATTTTTTTAACTACCCAATTCTCTATTTTTTAGAAAATCTCTTACTCCTGTCCCCAAAACCCGGAAAACCTTCACACGGACTTTCTTTCTACTGTCCTATCAGTCTTCTTTCTACCCATCAAAAGTATTTCAGAAAATGCTACTTAAGAGGATGACTCCCTTTTAAACAGAATTTCCTTCCTGAATACCACTTTGGATTCCAGGACAAACATTCCGTAGTCCAAGCAGGTATTTCGAGTAGTCTGTAGAGTATAGTAAATTTCCTTTTTGTATCGTAGAATATTTAGGATGAGTTGAAGCTGCCGTAATTCTAAATAAGGTTTGTTTTGTTGTAGTGGGTAAATATTTGGTCTATAGGTTTGTAAGTTATGTGAGCTAAATTGTTTAGATGAGAGAATTTTTGTCGGGGTTCGGTCAAAATTGATTTTTAAAAAACACATTTTTTTTAATTGAATTTTTTTTTTATCTACCTTTACCGAACCCCAACAAAAATTTTCTACTAATAATCTATACAGTCAAAAACTCTCCATTTGTTCAGGTGAGAGTTATTAAAGTTTTTTTGATTGGATCTCTTGGGTTTCTGAAGGGCGAAGTTGTGATAGTTAAATTTCCCTTCTAGGTAAAACTGAATGTATTGTCAAAGTGTAAATTTTGGTGATTTTCAGGTAGTCTTCTCTCTTGTATCCGTTTCTTTACTTGTAACTTTGTTGTCTATAATAATTTTGGTGCGATGTGACATTTTGTTGTCTATAGAGCCTATCCATAATGTGAGAAGCTTCGCTTTGAAGAGAATTTCAGAAGTCGTCAAAATTGATGTGAGTCATATGAGATAAAAAATCGCTTTGGTCCTTGTGTAAGTGTGATTTACACATGATAATTAATTTTTTTGTCTTTAGTTCTCATACATTTTGGTAAATTACCAGTGTTCTCTATTTTGTATATTGAGATCAATGGGCTAATGCTAATAAAAAAATTAGAGTGGATTTTGCTTATATAATGGTTTTTTAATATTAAGAAGATCAACAGATAACTATCCAACTGTCCTAAAGTCATTAAAATAGTTCAGTAGATTGGTCTAAAGTTTATGAAGTGTACTAAAAGAATTGGACAGCAGACAGTGATTAGTATTTTCTTCTAGTTTGGGTTTTACTTTACTAAATAACCTTGCATGATTTAGATTCCTGAATGCATTAGTCAGAGCAAACTGAGGCAAATATAGCATTTATTGCTTTGGTGTTGTAAATTAGGTCGTCTAGATTACCATCATATGTAGGAATATCGTAATCTTCTTTACTCATAGAGTATGAAGTCATTTTATCTATGGGTCTGTTTTTGTTAAATATATCAGTGAGTTTCTTAGACAAATATTTATAAATATAGTTTTTGTTGGGATACTACCTTGACCGAACCCCAACAAAAAAACATGTACGAGTAATATGGAATAAATTGTTGACTGTCAAGTTTTATGACAAAAGAGGATTGTCGGGAATTCGGTCATGGTAGTTGAAGAATTAAAAACTAATTGGTAACCAAAAAAGTTTTTATTTTAGCCAACTGCTGACAAAAAAAAGCTGAAATAAAATTCAGGCCTTCATCAGTACACCACTACAGCCCTTTCAAGACACCCTACTAGTACAAACATACTTTCGACTTAGACAAATTCACACTTCTTGCGACTGAACCCCCAACCTTGAGAAACGACTTTTAACTGTGTTTATTCACATAAATTTAGAACAAAATCCCATCAATGACAAAACAGACAAAGACTATATTTCTTCTACATGCAGTATTATTTTCCACATCTTAAAACAAAAATCATAATAGGACCACCTCATAGCGTTTTTTCCCCTCCCACTTCCCTAAAGTGATATTTCCATGAACCTCAAGGCATTTAAACCTTATCATCTGTACCCCACTCCTACGTCCATTTCCCGTTCCTTTCCACAAAATCAATTAAAAATTTTTTAAAAAGAGATCAGACTTAATGTTGACACAGTTGAGCACGAGTCTCTCTCTCTCCATCACCCAATTTGGTATGTTACACTCAGAATTTTTTTTTCTTTCCAATATGTTCAGTATCCATTTTATATAGTCAATTACACACTGTTATATATTTCCCTTCATTTTTCTTTGTTAGATTATCATAGACAAATTAGATTTTAATTCTTCAACTACCATGATCAAATTTCGGACAATCCTCTTTTCACATCTACTAGTAATTTTCAAACATTCATGTTATACAAATTAGTATTAAAATGCTTGTTAAAGAAAAACTTTACAAATGTATTTCTTGCATCAGAGTGCTTTTGGGAGGAAAGAGGGGCTCTTCCTTTTCACCCAGTTAAGAAAGCTAAATGGTCTGAACTTTTATGCTTATTGTAATCTCCAGCTTTTAAATAAATTTCCTCATTTAAACTTATTTATGTCAATCATTATTGAATGTAAATTATTCTTAAATTATGTAGCTCCAGCATGGAATGAAAACTTTATGTGTTTGTTGGGGGGGGGGGTATGTTATTTTTTGAGCTGAGACTGAAGGTCATCTATGGCGAATAATGAAATTCTTCTTCATTATTTATTTACTTGAGCTTAGGTACTTTCCAAAGACAGCTTCCATCATAAGAAATTATATAACCAAAATTACTAATCATCCAAAGGTATCTAGATTATAAACTCAAGTTCTAAATGTTTCTTGTGTGAAATATACTTGAATGTGAAATAAAATTCTGGAGAGGAAGACTTTGAAATTATTTCAGTCAAGTGAGAAGTTTCAAAGGTTATATGATTACATATATCTTCATATAGCAGTATGTGTCCCATTTATTATAAAAATTCCTATGATAGTAATCAGCATTAATATTAACAAGTTACACATTCGACACAATAAATTCCTATTGTGTAGGCAGATTCATATACTTATGTGCACACTCAAAATATCAATGAAAAAGTGCTGTTTAAAAAAAAAAAAAAGATCTTGTGTGATACACTTAGCCATTCAAAATCATCCTAGTGATTGCTTCTTTTATGATGTAATTTTACATAACAGTTGTCCTCTAACATTCTGACCATGTATTGCCTTCCAAAATTTGAGGATGGCAGGAAATATTTGATGCTGTACAGTTCAGTTCTGGACATTAGAAAGGTTTTTAATCTTACAAGCTCGTTTCTTTAGGGTTCAGCGAGGATTAGATTACTCCGAATTCTACCAAGTGGAAGCGGGAGTTCCTCAAGGTTGCTTGGACCTATCATATTTATACTGTATACTGCTGACATCCCTACCCATTCAAGTACCCTCTTAGCTCTATTTGCGGACGACAAAGCTAACCTATCCTTCCATCCCGATCCTAAAACTGCTTCTAAAAACCTACAAGATCGCCTCGAAAAAATCAAACAATGGTGTGGCAAATGGAGAATAAAAATCAATGAAGAAAAATGCGTTCTAGTTAACTTCTAACTGCGGAAAAAAGACTTCCCTGAAATTGTGAAATTTATCAATATTCCTTTGCCACATTCAAATTCCGTTCGTTACCTTGGGTTCCATCTTGACTCATGACTTACATGGGAAGGACATTCTAAAATTAAAAGACAAGAACTCTATCGGCGATATGGACTTTTATACAGACTCGTGAATAAGAAATCCAATCTTTCGACTGAAAACAAACTGCTGCTCTACAAAACCTTATTACAACCAATCTGGACTTATGGAGTAGAAATCTGGAGTGCCGCCAAGACTTCCAACATCCAAGGAATCCAGTCCTTTCAATCCAATACCCTGAGAATAATTGCAAATGCTCCCTATTATGTATTCAATTCTTTCCTTCACCACGATCTTAATATTCCTTTTGTTCAAGACCTGATTACTTCCCGCTTCATCCTTTTCCACAGTTAACTGCCATACCATCCTAATCCACTAGTACGGACCATGTCTTCCAACTCCAACCCTCCCCGTCGACTCAAATGGCCCTGTGACCTCCTGGGGACATAGCCTGTAAATAATTTGAGAGTGGTGTCATTGGTTACCTTCTCTTCTCATGTGATTGACATTGAATGTCATTTTTAATTTCATTGTAATCAAATTACAATTTTTTTTTTATTCAACAGAATGTAATATATAAATAAAAGTTTATAAAAAAAGAAAATATAAAAAAATCTTACAAGTAAACTACAGCTTTTGATTCAGGTTGCGGATCAGCTAGATTTCATTATGTATTTTGGTAAATGACATTTACTGTGAGTCACTTGCATGTAATATGCTTTATTTTTTTAGAATAGTATTTCTCTTCATTGTGCTGATAAGTAATGAGGCTTAAAATAATCTGCTCTTCTTTTATTACTGAATTATTCTATTACTGAAGATATAGTGTATGATGACCAGAGAAAATTTCTCTTATCTCATATTTGTCTTTAGAGACCATTTGCTCTGTGCTAAAATTATTAAATAATTTAAAATTCATATTTTATGGGATGTTGGTTGACCGTTGATAATCAGGAGGAGGAGATAATCGGGGTCCAGTCAAAGGTTTATTATAAAATAAAACCATGTTGGTTCACTAATTTTTTTTAATTTAATAATAAACCTTTCACCAAGCCTCGACTATCTTCTCCTCCTTAAAATGCATTTAATTTTTGTCCTTTTTCATTCTTAGCTATTAAGAAAATTTGTATAGTTCTTGGAAAAACATCTTCATATGCTATGATCCTACAATGTGTGTATAAGTGCTTATTCATTATAACCAACTTTTTTATTTTTCTATATTTTTTACTGCTACATATATTATGTTACATAAATAAAATGAAAGTTAGTATCAATTTGAAAAAAAATTAATTGGAAATTGGCAATAATTTAATGAATCATTAGTATTACTTATTTGTCAAGTTTACTCCACTTTCTTCTTAATAGAAGCCATAAAATCTGTGCTTAGAAACCTCAGTATGACATGGTTATATAGAACTGTATTTATAACTTGTTTCACACAGCCAAGTAATTTTGTGTTTTAAAATTTTTCTTGTACAATCTTTAATTGTATAATAAAGTTTTTCTTTTATGCTGTATAGTTTATTTATATGCCTCTACTTAATCCTTCATGTTATTTTTGGATAGAAAAAACTAAGTGCATTTTTGCTGAATCTGATGAAGGAGAGGAGGCTTCTCACTCGATTTCAACAAAACTATTGATGAAATGCCTTGACTTCTAAGGTTCAACTGATTAATTTTATGTATATAACAGAACAACTCAATCATCAGGAACCCGCCCAAGAAATAAATTTAAAAAAAATTTTGCTCCAGCCCCTTTATCTTTTATTTTTTTGAGTGAATGAATTTCCAATTTGGAGGGCACCTGCATAGAGTAGTAAGAATACCTGTCTACTCTATGGACAACTGGCAGCCCTAAAAAAAAATTATTTTCTGTGGTTAAGGGAAACATCTTAGAACATCCTCCAATATGGTGATGATATATTCAATCTCTAGAATTTGATAATTACCAGAAAATAAATTCTCACGCAAAAAAACATTAAAGATATTTGTTTCAATCCTTTTGGATATTATTTAGAGTTATACGGCTAGAGGTTAGTGAGTTACTAATTGATGTGTAAATTCCACTTCCCTTTTCAGACTTCATAATATTAAATTTTTGTCTTAAAGGCAAGCATAAGCAAGTATTATAAATTATGTTAATGGATACTTTATGGAAAAATAAATAGATTAGTTTAATTAAAATGTTCCAAGATTAAACAGTGTTCAAAATAATCTAAAAGGTTATTTTCCCTACCAATGAATATAGAACTAGCATACCTTCTATTCTCCGTCTTCATTGATTCTGCAAACCATCCTCCGTTGGCGAGCGCTTTTGGACATTGTCCATCTTCTTGGCCGAATGCCTGTATTCAACTGTGTTTGTATTCTGTATTGGAGAATACAAACGCAGTTGAATACAGACAGTAACAGTGAACACATGTATTCGGCCAAGAAGATGGACAATGTCCGAAAGCACTCGCCAACGGAGGATGGTTTGCAGAAACCAATGAAGACAGAGAATAGAAGGTATTATAGTGTTTAAAATGTTTAAAGAATATCTTAAAAATTAAAGACTTTTTTTTTTATGGGGAAAGGCAAATCAGAGGGTGGCCCCAACATTTTTGACGTGGGATGTGTTGGAAGTATTTCTAGTGATTTTAAACATAATTATAATATTTAAGTTTTGAGGTATCAACTAGATTTGGTTAGAAAATGTCTTTCCCAATATGCTCAAAGATTTGTAAAACTATCCTCTTCCTCTTGCTATTCCAAAATTATGATTTTTTCTTGAAAAATAATTCTTGGGCCCAAACCACTTGACATACTTTATTTAAACGATTTTATTATCCTCAGATATATTTGTCACAACTTACATTGGAAGTAAATTTTTTAAAGAATTTATATATGAGTTTGGGGGTGCACATATTATACTGGGGAACACCTCTCTTATTAGTCTTTGGGGGGGTCACTATTGAAATTCCGTAAAGAGGCTTAAAATACACACACTAAAAATTGCTTTAATTTGAAAGCCGCAAGTAAATTTGCTGCATGACTTACATAAGATAATATGTTTTAGAAAAAATTAATGAAATATTACATAAATTGCTCAATTTAGATTTAAGACAGTTGTATTAGCATGTAAATGAAAAATTAATTGATGCAGCAGCTGTTAAAAGCAAGTGGAAAATTAGAGATAAGATTGAAGAATATAAAAACTGAATTATTCTGGATATTTATAAGCAATAAGATAATAATGTCTGTGAAGGAACTTAAAAAAAAAAAATGTTTTAGAAATATCCCATAAAGTGGCACATATGATTTTGGGGGGAACACACTCCCTTATTAGTCTTTAAAATGTTAAGGGAAATATACCTAAAATCATCCTCCAAAACATTAGATTTTGATTTCTCAATTAGAAAGGCCAAGAATTTTTTTTTTTCTGTGTAATCTCAAGAATCCATGAATCCCTCTGTCACTAACAAAAATGTGTTTTTCTAGAAGAAAAAAAAATTCCCAAACCAATACCATCCAGGATACATGATGAAAATCTTTTATAATTGTTCTCTAACAATATCTTTGCAATCTGAAATCCCAAAGCTCTTGAATTGTTAGAATTTCAGGAAATATAAAACCATTTTTCCTTTAGGCAAATATATGTTTTTGGAAAGCTAAAGACTACTTAGTTTATTATAATGAATAATATAAATGTATAAAATAGGTGTTTTATAGAAAACTAAGTGGATGGCCTGTGGGAGGAGATATTTCTGTTCCATTGAGTCGAATAATAACCAATAAATTTGAACAAACAAAATTAAATTTTATTTTTAATATTGAAACTGGAAAAAAAAAGTGCATTTTTAGATCAAGAAATAATAAGAAAGTATCTTTAAAATAGAAGAAAAAATAAATTAAACTTTTATAAATATTAATTTTATTGTAGTATTTTATCCCAAGTAAATTTTAACAATTTTAGTGCAAGAGAAAAGAATAAAAAATCTAACTGTCCCAGCCAGGACTCCAACCTTGATTTACAGCTTTCCGGGCTCGATTCCTGGCTGGAACAGTTAGATTTTTATTCTGTTCCCTTGCACTAAAATTGTTAATAAACTAAAATAGTTTTGAATTTCACTCCTCGGCATCCGATGCTTCAAAAAATAAGTATAATAGAAAATCTGATGAAAAAAGCCTTTGATGTAACAAAACCATCAAGAAATTAAAAAAAAAAAAAAAGTTTTTTATACCATCATACCAACATGTATGCCTCAAATTTTATATATATGTTATAAAAACTTCTAAGGTTCAACTGATTAATTTTATGTATATAANTCTCTCTCTCTCTGTCTCTCTCTCTCTCTCTCTCTCTCTCTCTCTCTCTCTCTCTCTCTCTCTCTCTCTCTGTTCCAAACGATTTGTGTCATTCACAAAGTCATCTAATTGTATTCAAAGAGGAGTCTAAATACTAGATTTGATTCGATTATTTTAAAACATATGGACTTTAGAGTACACACACACACAAACACACACACACACACGTATTTCACCAATGTAGGAACTTTGAATATCCGATAAAATTGTTCTAAAGTCGCGTCATGGTTCAAACGTGAATAGCTTGTTTTCCTTACGAGAAATTTATTAACACGTAAATATAGTGGAAAAATAATAAATTGAAGCTTGAAATAAATGAATTCTTACAAACATTGTACATTTTCCTCTAAACCGATCGTTAGTAGGAACATCAAATACAGCTGTAAGGAAGCAGGAAAAATTACTTTGACGCGCAATTGATATGTTGCATAATCCTTTAGCAATATAAGAGACATATATTGATATATACATCACATATATCACACAAAGAGACTAAAAGTCCTAGAGGTAGATTGTAAATATTGTGCAGTGTTATGTATAGCTGCATCTGCAAAAACTAAGAAATGATCGAACTTTCAAGAAATATAGACAATGGAGTAAATAAAAAACAATATTAAATTCATATAACTGGAGTAAATAATATAATATAATTGGAGATATACAATTCTCATGCGTCAAACATTTAAAAGAAAATATTAAGAAAACATAAGCTAAAATGTTGGACTTGACACAGCCAACTAATACAAAATATGTACACTCAATTACGGACAAAATTTAAAAATCAACAAGAGACAGATATTATTTACAAAATACAGTGTTTTAATTTTTCAAACTTTTACATAGGTCAGACGTCTTATTATTTAAGTATAATAGTTTATCATTAAAAAACGTGTTGCCTAAATTAAAAACAAAGCCTAAAGTGATAAAGAAACAACTGCTCTGGCCAAAAAAAATAATTTATATCACAAATTTCACTTTGAAAATACAACTGTAATAGAGAATGTGACTTGAAAAACAGAAAATCAAAGACAATTTTGGAAATGCTGAAGTGCTTTGTAGTAAAAGCAATTTTGATTTACTTTATTTATTTATTTTTTTGTAAATATGCTTGAAAACTAATTTTTGCAACTATACAACAAAAAAAGTATAATTTTGTTGTTAAATTAAAAATGGTGAGAAGAAAAATGTATTTCTTATAATAAGAACTCTCAACAATAGTAATAAATGAGCAAGAATCTCACAAAAAATAAATAAAAATAAGATTTATGTAGCTATAGATGTATTAATATGTACTTAATGAAAAGTTAGTGACTGAAAAACTAATAAATTATGAAGGAATCAGGAACTGACTGGCCAAGTTTGCCCAGGTGCAGAGGAGATGGGCCTTGCTTGTAGCTAGACAACATTGGATGATGGCTACAAATGTGGAGCAGTTACTTTTTGTGACGTCACAATACTAGTAATCACAGAGAAGGTTTTGTTTGGCTACATATATCCCACAAGATCCAAAAAATGTCTTAGGTACACTACAAGGAGATATATTTATTAATTTCTTGTACTTCCTTGTTTAATTCAAAGTTTTCTCAAGGAATTAGTGAAAGGGTACATACAAAGTCTTTACAATATCCATGGCTTTATTATAAAACTTAATAATTTATAACCGTATTAACTTATTCTAAACTTAAATTATTTTCTATCATATATGTACATGTACAGTTCTTTTCATTTTTCTTAATACCCCAATTATACTGTTAATAAAGATTTAATACTCTGATTTTTCAATAATAATCATTTTTAAATTATACAAGGCATTTTCTAATCATATATTCTGGGAGTTAAATGTTTCTTGTCTGTTGATAAGAACTATCTTGTCCGAAGTAATAGTATCTCTTTTTCTTTGATATAATGGTTTTTGACAGGTGGCTGATTAAGGAATATTTAAATAATTAAAGTGAAACTGAGACTTTTTTTTTAATTCTGCCCAAATTAAGAATAAGAAGGTTTTCATAAGCTAGCCTGAATGAAACCTCTTAAGATTCAATAATACGAATTGTAGTAGCCATGATGGATGGCGGAGTTAGGTTGTTTCTAGTTTCTTAATTTTTTAATTGTCATTCTAGTATTTAGTTTTATTTTAAAATGGTGTAGAAGCGAAGAGTTTTCTAGCTGTGGATGCCTAATGAATTCCCACGCGAATCCTTTGTTTCTAAACCCACATTATTCCGAAGTTAACTTTATCAATTTGTTGTTATTTAAATTTATGAATAATACTGAACAATTTAACATTTATTTGAATGTTTTGTATTGCTTCAATGACCGTTTCTTAGATTCGAAGATCGTGTCTTCCAGAAATTTGTTTTATTTGGCTAAATTTTTGTGAGAGTTACCCTTCGTATATGCCTTTCTGTTTAATGTAAAATCATGGAAAATATGAGGGATGAAGACAGAAAACGCCGCTTGCGGCAACTTGAGGATAAAATTCAAGATCCCAGAAGTGTTGCTAATGTGGATTGTCTGTTGGTAAGTTTTATAAATTTCTACCTCACCTTAGGAGATATGTTCTGAAGGAATACATCTTAACTTCTTGTGTTGTAATTTAAGGACACTGTGCAAGCACTAGTTGCTGATTGTGATCACCCATCTGTCAAGCGGATGAAAAATGTTGAAGCTTATATGGAAAGATGTAAGTTTTTATTATTACTTGCTACAAGGACTTATATAATTAAATAACCTGATACAGCTTGACAGTTTTCTAATTTTTTATTCAGTCTTGAATAATGTTTAGTAAATTTTATTGATATCCATATATTCTATTAGTTATCACTTAATTACATTTATCAAGATTTTTTTTATATTGTCATATAAAGATATTTTATTTGTATTCATAATAATCAATTAATAATATTGATTATATGATAGTAACATTGCATTACACATTGATTTATTGAAAATAGGTTATATTTATTGTTGTTATTTTATAAATAATTTTGATTTCATCCCTATGACTATCATAAAAATGAAATTGGAAAATAGTATATATAAAAGAATAAGAAATTGAATTAGTTGTCAGTTGATATAGATTTTTCTTTTAATATTAATTGTAGTGTGAATTGTCATTTCCCCTCAAATATTTAAGCAATAATATTTATTATGAAAAACTCCTTTAGGCTCAGGCCTTGGTTGCTTTGTTTACTTGTCTTTAAAGCCTTGAGAAAATGCCATTGTGACTCATTAGGATATTTTTTTTTTCTCATGCCACTTTTTTTTTTTAAACATAGGAACATGAATAATTATAGTTAATTAAATTGGCCTCATAATTTGAGGAATCTCAGTTTCTATACTGGCATGGTTGTAAAATACATTTTTTCACCCAATAATACTACCAGCAATACCATAGTACACTTGCTAATTTTAAATAATGTATATCCAGGTCGACCAGCCAACAATATTTTCTTTTGTAATATAATTTCGTTTGTTCAACTTCTTATATGAGAGCGGATATTTTTTCTTGCATTAATATAGTTATGTTTATTATGTTTATGACTCTTTTGATCAAGGGTTTTATGAGTTCTAATACGTACTTCTAAAATGTCTAATTTTAAAATGGTTAATGTTTTGTTTTGATTTATTTCTAATAATTTTTTTGTGATTTAGCAATCTTATCAACAATTAAGTAATATCTAGTTTTATTTGTAGTCCTTGTCTTTTAGCTCTTTCAGTTTTTTTGAACCTGGAAAAAAATGGCTAGTTTCAGTTTCCGAACATATTTAATTTACAGAATCTTCTGGGCTTGAAAGTGTTAAAAATTTGAATAAGGTACTTGTGATTATATTATTAGGCATTCAATCAGTTTTTCTAATCACAATCTCCACTTACTTTACAGATGAACTGTATATTATATTATATTATTAGTTGATCATGTACTGATTTTTTAGGGATTCTTTTGGGCATTATCTTTAGCCATTTTAGAAAATAAAAAATTCTTGAAAAATCAAGACTATATACTTTTTAATATTATACATTGAAAAATGTATCTTTCTTATTTTACTGAGTGTTCTTAATACCTGAAGAAAACCCGACAATAAAAGTATGAATAATTTTATGTTTATTGAGGTTTATGTAGAATTGTTTATATTTTTTATATTTAATTCTTTGTGAAAATGTAAGGAAAATTTGATAATTAATATCAGTAAATTTTATCTTTCAGACAATACCCACTCCTATTAGTCTGATTTGCTTTATAACAAACTCCGTTTTCCTTTTGTGTTGAAAAATACTCGTTTTCCAATTGTGTTAAGAGAAACGACTAATTGTGTTTTCCTGACTTCCAAATTAAAATTTAGGCTTCAAGTAAATCCCCCCTCCTAATTGTTCAATTTCAATGTCTAATTCTTTAAATAATTATTTTATCAAGAGTCGAATCTGTGTAAACTTCCATTGCTCTACTTCTAATATTAATATTATGCGGAGTATGTTACTTGGGATTGCACAACTCAGGTCATCCCCCTTCTGCTAATAGTCTGATTTTGAAGGCGTAAAGGAAATATCAGTATGAAGAAGTGATATTATTTTAGGGACTGTTGCAATGAATGGCTCTTTATTTTTGTAAGGAAAAAATCCCCCTATTAATATTTAATTATGTTATTAATTATACATATATTATGTATGTAAACAAAAGAAGGAATAAAAATCTCCTTGTTTTGAATTTGAGTCAACTACCAAAGAAGAGTGTGCTATCTCAACAGCTACTGGGCTTATGACTGATCAAGTTTACCTTGGCCATTTTCACAGTTTTCTCACAAAATTTTGGTTTTGAAATAGTAAGAGGGGAAAATATTAATTAAAAACAATTACTTAAGTACTACATTTACAATGATAAAAATATTCTAAGTTCTTTTTTAGATTTAAAAATAAAAATATAAAAATTTATATTTAACATCCAACCACTTAACAAATATAATTTATGAAAAACTCCATATCTAATAGTTCAAATAACTGTGAACAAAAACAAAAATTATTGCCCATTTAATAAACATTAAAGAAAAAATAATGAAAGAATTACTCTTAGGACTTTAACTGTTAAAAAATAGGTGAAATCTAATTTTATTTACCGGATAGATTTAATGCCTATGTTGACAGATGTATTAATCTGGTCACCAAACCAATTTACCACTATAAGAGCACCATTTTTTCTTCCTTATATTCCACCTTTACAGTACTCTCTTCTGTTAAGAATTACTCTTAATGTGAGGAAATACTCTCTTCTTCCTGGATCCAGTCAAGGAAAAAGAAAATGCTGGCTTTTATGGCCTACTCAACAAGGAAACACTACTATTCTCCTCCACCACCTCTATTTAGCACCACTGCATCGTGTGTCTTTTTCTCTCATTAAAATTCACTAATGACTAATTAAAAAACACAATAAATAATAATGCATCTAGAATAATATTTACAGATTTATCTCTTATAAAGCAATTAACTTTAGAAACTAGAGAAAATCAGAAAGAAAGAAAAGTTAACTTGGTACAGAAAACCCACCTGTATGTTCAACACATTCAATAAATCAGAAGAAAGTTTTTTTTTTCTTAACTGATGCGTCATAAATTGTTTCTTTACAAACTAATTCACGAGATGATCTCAGAAATACTAGACTCATTTCCACTGCTTTTTATGACTAGTGATTATGGTAGGTTAAAAAAATAATTTTTAAAATTTCTGTATTAAATGTTAAAAACAATTTTTACAGTTTCTTTATTCATTATTATTCATATTTTAATCATGAATTTTCTCTGGGATTTAAAGAAATGTCTCTATAGCCTTTAACAATGAACTACAAATTAAATAGTTTGCAATAATAAAATAACTCAGTTTAGTTTCTTGAACTTCTTTCACTGTAAAGTAATTCATTAAAAAAAAATATAAAAAAATAAAAAATAAT
>KZ807305.1:256565-278875 GCA_000696205.2 Oncopeltus fasciatus | reverse complement strand
TATATATATAAATGTATACATTCAATTAGAATATATAGATTCAAATATCTAAATTTACAGCATCCAAAATTATAAGTATTTTTCAATGTCTACTTGATAATGCTATTTCATTACTAATAAGTTGTAGTTGAGGAAGCTCTTCAGTTTAATATTAAGTGGATCATTAAGAAAATAATAGAATGATCAAATGATTTATTCGTTATAAGAAAGTGATGAAGTTTGTCTTTAAAGTGAAAGATAAAATCATTCCACTTAATTAACACATTGATTCAGTGTATTACTTATTTTTCTCCCCTTGTTTTAAAGAGTTTGGCGTTGGCCTATTTATTTATTTATTTTTTTTATTAGTGCATGAGATTCAGAAGTAGCAGCTGTTGATGCACTTCATTGTGCATTGTTAATGATAACATCTGTTTGACATTCCTCCCACTAGCAGAGTTGCTATTTATGAGCTGGCTTCTATTTACATCAGATTGTCAGTAGAAAGAATTTATGACATACAATTTCTTGTTACATTTTCTTATCAGAATTTCTTACATTCCTTACTAAAAAAGAAGAAGCCTACTGTTATTTTTAAACTTTTTAACTCTTTAATATTGAAAACCACAATTTAAACCTTGAACTTATGAATGTTGTTATAAATTTATCTATTTACAACCTTATACATCTTTTGTTATTGAGATAAGTCTTAAGCTTCTAGAAACTTTTATTTTTGGACTGTTGGAAAATTTTTGTTACTATTTATTCAAGCTTCCCTTCAGAAAATAATTCTGCCATTACTGATTTTATTTAATGTGCAAGCAAATCAAAGACCTTTGAATAAAATGCACATATATGTTTTCATTACATTTAATTTAATCTTTTGAACTACAAATATTATAATGTATATGTACCTGCATCTCTGTTACCCATAATGCAAACTGTACCCGGTATCACCTAGTTTAAAATTGTTTCTACCCTCTGAAAACCGTTCTCGCAAACTTTGATGATTATGACTGAGACGTAATATCTTATCCCTTTTAGGTTTTTTCATGTTGCAAAAGGAGATCTAAAAGTATTTTTTCGTGAAATTCTCTCACCACTTATGCATATTTGTTTTATTCTTCAAATTGCAGTTTCAAGCATAAGAATAAAAAATACACAACTTCACTTTTATCTCAAGGCAACTGGTCTACTTAGTTTAATAATTTCAATTTTTTTCCTGGTCATTTGAATTTAATTAATAAGGAATATGTGTATGTGCAAATAAATATAACTTTATTTTTAATATAATATAAATATTTTGTTCATTATAGATTTTTTAAAAATCTGTATTCATATTGATTTTCATTAATCAAGTTTTTGCTTTCCATCCCATCATTGTACATATATTTAAATGGAGAGTTTTTTTGACCCTAGATATTATTATTAAATTTTTTTGTTGGGGTTTGGTCAAAGTAGATCCAAAAAAATACATATTTAAAAAAAATGTGTATTTTTTAAATTATATGCCATTTAGCCGTCTTCAGGGCTGTTGGAATACAATGTCATAATAATGAAAAATAAAAATAAAACAAAAAAAATTATATGATTTACAATATTATTATATAGAATTGCCATAACTTAATGTAATGTGATATCAAAAGTATGAAAGTAGTAAACTTTATTTTTATTTTTTATTATGACATTGTATCCCAACAGCCCTGAAGATGGCTTACAATTTAAACCATTTAAACGTTGGCAGATAATTTAAAAAATAAACATTTTTTAAAATTTGTATTTTTTTATATCTACTTTGACCGAACCCCAACAAAAACCATCTAATAATGAAATTTAACATTTTATAACCGAGAAATTAGACTTTTTTAAAGTTTATATTTCATAATGTTTTTCGAAAAACTTTTGTTAAGGAAAAAATATATGAATGTCACTACAGCGTAATGCTAAGCTTAATAGTCATATATTTTACATTCCTTGTCCTATCCAGTTTTTAAAATTCACTTAGTTATCTACTCCTATTTATATAGGTAATATATGATACCGGGAAAATTCGTAGATTACGTAACTGTACTGTCGTACGTAAATTCTGGACTTTCGGATGAGTCTCTGNATCAAATATATATATTATAATATAATATATTATTATAATTTCAATTATGGAATATCAACCCTAAGTGATAAGTATCTGAGCAAAATCTAATGCAATAAATTTCCTCATTCTAAATAGTTTAACAAGCATATCTAATTATATGTTTAGCATTTTATAGTTTAATTGATTGTTGGCTTAAGACTATGGTTGTAGGCAATATATTTGCTTAGCAGGTGTCTCTTCACACAATTGAGGGGATTTATGTTTATCAAATTTGTATTACTATTATTTTTTAAACTATTTTTGATGTTTCTAAAGAATAAGTAGAGAGAGCTGAGATATTCATTTTAACACTTAATTATTGTTTTTTAAAAATTATTTGTAACTTTATTGTACGACCATTAACATGTTTTTCTAAATGACCAAATTGCACTGAACTATTTTCCCTACAAATTCCTATGAAATAGATCTAATATGGCAATGCAAAAGCAAATAAGTTTTTCTTGGATTAGCTTCTTGGAATGTATGCTGCTTCCCTGATTTATTGTAACTGATAATAATATTAATGTTATTATGATAACTAACTTGATGATATATTGTGTGTGCCAGATGATACTGTTGCTGCAGACATCAAGAAACTACGTATGAAAAGTGATGACTTCACTCTAATAAAGGTCATTGGACGTGGTGCTTTCGGTGAAGTCCAATTAGTATGTTTTTAAAAAGTATTTATTAAGCTTAATATAAAAAAGATCTTGGTAAAGCAATGTTTATTAATTTACTATGCAATCTTTTTAGGTGAGGCACAAGTCAACCCAAAAAGTCTATGCCATGAAATTATTGAGCAAATTTGAAATGGTGATTATTTTTTAAAAGTATTTCTAAATTTTTACTTTGCTTTGTTTTTTTGGCAGTTTTTTCATTATCTCAGTGGCTTACTTAAATTTAAACAAAACCTTTGAAGTTACATGGGCAATATTGGACTGGCAATTGCAGTATACATGCAATTTAACTTTTTAGTCTAATTATTCTGGTCCTGTTGAATATCCTTTTGCTAGGCCAGATTTTTCTTGTTGCTTTTTCATGGTTACAGGTTAGTCTTCGGTCAAGAACTACTCCCTGAAATTTAAGCCTGCGCCATTCAGTTTTGTTTTTTTCATCCATTTTTCAGGTTCAAAGTCAACTTTTTCCTGATGGACTATGTTGCAGTTGAAGGAGCTTATATTAAGCCCCTGTGGACGTGTTATTTCCTTATCAAGTTTTCCTTACTGTTTTCTTCTGAGAGAGTGTTTACTAACTTCCCTCTATTGATAATCACTAGGTCATCATCATTATTTTTAAGGCCATATCACTAAGTTTAACCAGTAGGTCTATAGTAGAGGAGGAAACACTTCTCCAGGCAACCCTTCTTATTCTTCTTATAGTAAAACTTCCCATCCTGGCCATGATATACTGAGTTTTGAGCATATACTCTTCATCCATTCTCACAAATTGGAATATGCTCCTCTATGGCATGTGAAGCTCCCTCTGAATCTAAAACTGCACAGAGACATTCACTGTTTCATTAAAGAGCATAGTGGTCTCGTGGTTAAGGTACTGGACTCCTAAGCCAAAGGTTTCAGGTCAATGCTCATTGTGCACAGTAAGATTTTTCTTTCTTTTTGTGCTTCTATTAGTAGTGGCTCAAGTGTATTCCTGGTGTGCTCCTAGGGAATATCCTGTCCTAATTGGATACCATTCTTCATTCAAGGAGAAAAATTCAGATGGCCAGAGCAGTGTACTGACCACATGCCTTCTATAGTGTGGGACGAGGGGTCGAGAATCCTTTGTATTTAATCAAGTTTGGGTTCCACCAAGGGGTTAATTTCTTGAGTTTCCTCTTTGTTTGAGCAGCCAGTATAGTATGCTTCATGAATGGTGCTGTGCACTTCATTTACTGTCTCTTTCAGAGCCTCTCTATTCGAGACAGGCTATATTTGTCCTATATCCCCTAGAAGAAGCTGTTTTTTTATGCAGACAAGTTAATTAGTTGGGCAAATTATTTTCATTTGACTGTTGTGTTAAATCAGCCTGTAGGCCAATCCTGGCATTTTTATGGACTGAAAGTGAGTTTTTTTTTAAACATACTAGTTTTTAATCTTGTTACAGATATATGGTTTTCCTAAAATTAAATCTAAAAACTTTTTTCTATTGGTGAAAATAGGCTGGTTTCATTAGTTAATAAGTATACCTACATTATTGCTAAGTATATATTCAAAAAGTCATTCTCCTCTTTTGTTAGTGACAATGCTTCCACAAATGGCATGGGCATTGGCATGTACTCCAGTACAATTTTTTTATTTTATTTTGTTTCATGCGATGGTCAATAAAGCCTTTGTCTTCTAGAGGTCCTTCATCCACAAGTATGTTGGGAATTATGTGGTCTTAAACTTATTATAGGCATCTTGCCCTCTTCACTCTGCAGATGATTGTACTGCTACCAACACTAAAGCTCTAGAGAAGAATGTAGTTGGAGAAATAAATTAAATTCCAGGTCTTGTCTGTTTTAGCTTAGTAGTCTTAACTTGCTAACCTTAGTAAGATGCCCTACCTCCTGGGTGAGTTTTGTACTTAAGTTTTTCTGGGTAAAATTTAATTTTTATACAGTTGAGATTTACTTGGATAACTTATTATCCAAGTAAATCTCAACCGGTTATTAAGGTTATTGTTTTTCTCAGAAGCCTTCAGGTCTTCAGCTGCTTTTGTCTTAATCTCACTCAGGCAAAGAGTCCTGAGCCCGTCAAAAAGAATTAACTGTATGGCCATTTTTTCCTTTAGCAGCTGAGCTACATTTATATCCATCCTAACTTTTTAGGTGAATCACTTTCCCAAATATGTGTGAGTGCATGTGTTTACATACACACACACACACACACACACACACAATTAAAAAGCCTGACAGCATTTGCATTTCTTTATTGGTTAAAATAAAAGATAAGTCTAATTTTACCATTCCCAATAGAATAATTGTTACCAAAAACAAAGTTCTTATTCTTCAATGCAGTTTCTGACAACCTGCTGAAAATATGGTTTGTAAACCCTGTACTTACTACATTTTCAGATGGTTTTGTTAAATTTCTTAATTACAACCTTAAAGTAAAATGTTTTATGATAAAGGAAATTACTAAAAACTGCCAGTCCATGTCCATAAAAAAAAAAATTATTTTATTCCAATATACAATTCTACAGTTTTCAGTTATAGAACAGTTTCCCTCCTTTACATAAAAAAAAGTTTTTTTTAAATCACAAACTTTGATCTCATTTATCTCTTTCTTTGAAAAAGCATTCCAAAGGCATATTTGAAATTTTGTTCGCTTATTTTCTAGATAAAACGTTCAGATTCTGCTTTCTTTTGGGAAGAACGAGATATAATGGCCTATGCAAATTCTGAATGGATAGTACAACTCCATTTTGCATTTCAAGATCATAAATTCTTGTACATGGTGATGGATTACATGCCAGGTGAGATTATTTTTCCCATAACTTTCTATTATATCTATCTATAAAATTAGAGATAATTAGATATTATATTAATTNTATAGATATATATTAATTTTATAATCAAATTATTTGTTAGTTAAGTGAAATACCTTTCCTTCATGTAAATATTCTCTCAAATTTTTATGTTTCAAAAATTTAACTCTTTATAATTTTCTATTTTTCCAATAGTCATCTTTCCACACATTTCTTCTATTAAACCCCTTATTTTTTCCCTTGATATTTTTAATTTATTTGAGATTTTTTAATATATTTCAATGTGCTGGTTCCATTAAAAAAATAAATAGAATTTTTAGTTCTTTAATTTAGTCAGTTTAGTTCTTTAGTTCTGCATATTCGTCAGATAATTATCACTCTGATGATGACTTACAAGTTAAGTCAAAACATTGGCAATAATAAAATGAAATAATTACCCAATAATTATGGAGTATTTTATTTTTATTATCCTGGCTGAAACCCTGATTATTTCTCAATCATGCAACACTCGGCAGCCAAATCATGTTAATAAAATTAAAATAAAACAACCATTATTTCAAAACCTCAATTTTTCAATAAGTTTTGATAACTCAGAAATTAATTTTAAATATTATGATACATAAATTCAGTTATGAATTGTATATCTTAACTGATTTATGAAGCTGAACAAATCAAAGAAATAAACCCTTTATATTGAATTCTTTAGAATTCATGAATTCTTTTCGCCTCGTCTGTCTTTTTAATGTAAATTACAATTATAAAATTATTTACCATTTCATCTTCCGGGTTGGACCGAGTCAAATTGTTCTTATTTGCCGAGCTTTCGCACATCATGTGATGGCTTCTTCAGGGCTGAAAAGAGAATGAGAGTTGTAAAGAGAGATTTTTAAAAATCCAGATGGTATATATTTACCATGTTTTATACACCAGGTGGTGTATAATCCCGGCGCGGTCTTGTCCTTGGGCGAAGTCTGCCTTCCCATTGGTTGATACTGTGTTCTGGTGGCTGGTCTCTGGAGTAGTCAGGTAGCTGGTCACTGATTGGTTGGATCCTCTTGTCAATTANTATACCATCTGGATTTTTAAAAATCTCTCTTTACAACTCTCATTCTCTTTTCAGCCCTGAAGAAGCCATCACATGATGTGCGAAAGCTCGGCAAATAAGAACAATTTGACTCGGTCCAACCCGGAAGATGAAATGGTAAATACATCTGACGACCGACGAAGCCTACGTGAACATTATAAAATTAATCAACAAATCAGTATTGAACTATTGGCAGAGTCATAGGTGATACTCCCATCATCTAAATTAGAGGAGATTAGAGCTTTGTACTCCTATTATATTAAAACTTACTTCCAAGACTATCCATTAAGGACTATATAAATATATTGAAATTTTCTAGTGCTTTTATTTAAGCTACATTTGTGGAATGGCCAATTAATTCATATTAATGCTAAAGTATGCTTAGAATTTTGTCTATTCAGCCTGTCTATTCTGCACCACTTAATCAAAAGTCTTCTAGACTTTTCTGCCTTCCTTCAGTAAAAATGAGTTTACAGACTAGCTTAGAGTGGAGATTTTGTTTCCTTGCACTTCTTTTCCATTCTATTTTCATACATTGAATGTAAGACACTATCAACTGATCTGAGAAATCAAATTCTTTGGCTCTTAAGCTTTGATCAATAACTTCGATTTTCATATTTCTTTTTCTATTTTCAAGGTGGTGATCTTGTTAACCTTATGTCTAATTATGATGTACCTGAAAAGTGGGCTAAATTTTATTGTGCTGAAGTTGTTCTAGCATTAGATGCTATTCATTCCATGGGATTTGTTCATCGGTAAGTTTTTTTTTTTTTTTTTCCTTGGTGCTTAAAACATTAAGTTTTAATTTGCTGGCTAATGTTCTAAATGCTTTTATATGTATCTGAATGTCATGTTATTCATTTGTAAAATTGTAACAAATCACCATCTATTTTGAATGTTACTTTTTCCAGGGATGTGAAACCAGATAACATGCTACTGGATAAGTATGGACACTTAAAACTAGCTGATTTTGGTACATGTATGAGGATGGATGCTGTAAGTATATCAGTTATAAAATGATGTTTTTACTAATTCAGAACAGCTTACTGAAATAAGCTTTGTTATTAGGTAAAGAACCAATGCTAATTCTCCTTACTTTTTTTTTATTTATTTAGGCTGAACACTTTTAAAACTGAAAGTCTCATTATCAAAGCCCAGACACGCAAAAGAGAAAGAACCTCTTTCTATTATGGGCTTTGGATAATGATATCTTTGGTTGTGAAAGCGCTCAGACTATATAAATAAAAAGAAGTTCAATGAATTAGTAATTGTTCATTACTTATTGAATTGTCTTCACTCCAGATATCAAAATATGAAGCTTTATTTATTTCTCTCCCATTATCCCCAGACAACCAGATAATATATTGACTTGTCAGAGGCTCTAATGTATTACACTTTATCAATTTAGTCAAAACTAGTTGTTTTACTCACATTGATAAACAATTGAAATTTGTATCTAAAAGGTCCAGAAGCTTTAACAGCTTTTCTTTTTATATTTTCCCATGACCAATTGGTTCAAGATATCCAGAATTTTTTTCCTGTTAATTTCCAAAAATATCCTTATATTATTAAAATATTTATTTTCCCTTTTAGCAAATTTTCCCCTTGACCTCCTTGGTCACATGATCTCTCTCTCTATATATATCATTATAAGACAAAATTCTATAGATATAATAAGTTTAAAATAGAATGTTATATCATTTATGTCTTAAAACTTTTTTTTTTTTTTTCAAAAACTGTAATTTAGGCCCTCTTTACCATTTACATAATTCCTCACTTCTTCCTTATCTTTCAGATTTGGAGATTCCATGAGTCACTTTTTATACTAATTTTTTAAAACTGATTTAACATATAAAATCCGCTTAGTTTATATGAAAATTTTCCTAATACCTAATCATTAAATGTGAAAATAATTGATTCAATTGATAAATGGGATCAAAGAGATATTTATCCTTCTCTATTTTATGGATGTCCTAAAACCAGTTACAAGTAGCTAATAAAGACACAAACAACAGTATTATAATTTTAATTTGTTATTAAAGTGATATTTAATATTTATAGTGAATTTACAATTATTTTGGTTAATGTTATATATTGTGCATTTGTGATATGTGTTTTGTGGAGATAATTTTATAAAATTTTTATTATGTTTGTACTATATTGGCCAGCCTCAAATGCAGTAACATCTGTGCATTAATGGAGTGAAACTGTGTTAATTGTTTATTTCTTCAAATTATTGGACATATTTTTTTTTATCTCTTTAATTGAAAAATGGAATACTTTAATTATGAAATATGGTTTGTAGGAGCATAATGATGGGCAAGGAGTTGCTGTCTCTAAATCACTTTGAATTTTCTTCTGGCTAATCTTGAAGGTACTTCAATTGCACTCCTGAGACCCTCGTCTAGTTTTTGTTGTTGTTGTTGTTAAGTTCCATAATTATGTTGAAAATGTATTTCATGATGTTGTTTTTTTCCTTTTAAAATAATTTATTTACCACCTCACAATCACTTTACTGACCTTATCCTGTTCTTCAATAGGAGGACATTTTATGAAGAACAAAATTTCTTGATTTCTATAAAACTAGTTGGTACTTGTATTGATCTCATACAACTTTTGAAATTATGTTTTTGTTTAATTTTAATTATTGAGGTCCAGTTTTCGTTATTAATAATTGATCTTAAGACTTACCTCAAAATTCAATAAACTGTTAGTAATTAGCTGTTTAAAATGAAATATTTGCTTAAAATGTTCTTTTTAGTACCTGGTTGTTCACTTGGTTTTAATGATTTAGATAAAATTGGTATTATTTTCAAATTTAACTAGATTAATTAGCTTTTATTTGAAAATTTAATTTTTCAATACTCTTACTTGATAGAAATTTTATTAGAAAATGAAAATGAGTGTGAGATGCTAATATCATTATTTTGTAAAATAACTGGTCATAAATACCATAAAGCATGTCTTAGATTTGTTGGTTCCTTGCAAGTCAGTTATGTCTGTCATCCATCTTCTTCTTCTACCTATAATAGCCATCTCCTATTACTCTTGCATGAAACACTCCCTGAAGTATGTGTGTTGTACTTTTAGTTTATGCAAAATTAATGAATGTTATTACTTTCTGGAAATCTATTTTTTTTAAATAGATCTTGAAGTCCAAGTCCATATTCCTCTCCTTGGATATATTCAAGTCTTAGTTCTGTTGTTATGTAACAAAGTGTAGTAAAATCTGTTTTATTGTATCTATTAGGTCTTTCTTTTGTATTAAAAAATTAATTAAAGCAAATATTTTGTAGTTGAATGATGAATGAAAGCTCAATAAGGTAATCATTAATGAATTCAATCAGTTCAACTGGGCTGGGGTTAACTTGTGTTCTTTAGTTGTATTAAAATTTAATTTTGTTTACAGCAGTAAAAATATTTCAATTATTGCTCTAAAAAATAGCGCTGTAAAATAAAATGATATGTAAAATATTTAAAGAGTTATTTGCAAAATTATAGTTTTGGTTTTCCTAAAACCCTAAATTACTATGGAAAACTTTTCAGATGTAGTATTTTATTTATTTACTTTTTCATTATCAGAATGGAATTTTACATTAGGCATTGAAATAATAATTTTTACAGTTAAATGAAACAACATACATTACAGTTTGTTAAACAGACAAACCCTATCATTTTAGGGTCATTAGGATTGGGGATTAAAATGAAATCCGTACTCGATTACTTATTATCTCTGAAGTTCCAGCCTCAATAATTTGCATAATAAAATTATGTATGTAATTTTAAAAATAAGTATGTAATTTTAAAAGGATTATTTAAAAAAATAATTATGCCTAAAAAACTGCAAAAAAAAAAAATATAATTAAAGATGAAATACCGGAATTCTAATATTTTATTAAGAATTGTAATACTCTATCAAATGTAATTTTTATTTTACAGAATTAAAAGGTCATAGAGTATTAAAATAATTGAAATGCAAAACCATGGTTTTATAAAATTAATTTTCTTATTTGATGAGAGGATTGTCAGGAATTTGGTCTTGGTAGCTGAAGAATTAAAAATTAATTTATAACCAAAAAAATTTCTATTTTTTTCAATTTTTGCCCACGTTCGGCCTAAATGTCACTGAGTCATGATTTAGTTACTGTTGAGCAGTAGTCTCTCTCTCTCTTCCCCCCCCCCATTACCGTATTTTCCTTGATGTCTTTTTGGTTAAGAATTAGTTCTTAAATCTTCAGCTCCCAGGAACTAATTCCTGACAATCCTCTGCTCATAAATTTCAATGGTCAACAAATTTATCTCCCATATTTTCTTCTTATTAAGAAAAGTATCATTAAGAGTAAGTGTTAATCTGAAACCCAACAAAGAGATTTTATTAGGCACCAAGAGCAACTATTTTTGTTTAACATATGATAATGTCTAGCATTAAAATGATAATTAAAAAATATTTTCTTTCAGAATATATTAAGCGTGGGGTATTATTAAAATGTAAAATTAAATTAAAAAAATTGTTAACATTTAATGTCTCTAATTATTTTTTAAATTGAAGAAGTCTTGATATTCAACCTAAAAATAAATATTTTATTATATAATTAATTCTGAAAAATTAATAGTGAGGTTTAACTGGAATGGTAAATCTATGTATATAAATATTGAATTCTTATTATACTGTGGAATTAACTTTGTTTACTCAGCTCCTGCTAACTTTTTCAAGTATCTTTTTTAAATATATTTTAAGTTATTTAATTATTTAGCCTTCCTATGTCATTGCCATTATAAACATATAAGAATAGACTAAAGATTAGTATCTCAAAAAGAACAATAAATTATCATTTGAAGCTTGGTATTTTTAATTTTGAAAACCTTTCATTAATGAAACTTTACCCCCATTCATCCAAAGAATACCTTTGTATTCATTTTTATGACCAAGATTATGGTTTCTACTAAGATAGATGTAATTTTTGGAAAATTTTGAATTCATAACCTTGATAGTACAAATCTTACAATGAAAACAACATAAAGATATGTGATGCTATATGAACTTACCTAATATTTTTTATTCAGGATGGACTAGTGAGGTCTGACACTGCTGTGGGTACACCTGATTACATTTCCCCTGAAGTTCTCCAGTCTCAAGGGGGAGAGGGTGTATATGGAAGAGAGTGTGACTGGTGGTCTGTTGGAGTATTCCTGTACGAGATGCTTGTTGGAGATACTCCCTTTTATGCAGATTCCCTTGTTGGAACCTATTCAAAGATCATGGACCACAGGAATTCACTTCGTTTCGATCCAGAGCTTGAGATAAGTGTCGAAGCTAAAAGTCTTATTTCTGGATTTTTAACTGATAGGTAAGAAATAAATTTGTAGATTGTTTTTATGATAGGCTTAAAATAAGACATTGTTTGTAGTGGTGACTAGTGTAAAATGAGCTGTCTAAATTCGATAGAGCATCTGACATAAGTGTGCTAGTTCATGATTGTGAAGGTATTTGATTTGACTGGGTCTGAGGTTTGGACAATATTTTAATAATGGCAGGAACTAGGAATGATTTGCTTTAATATATCTTCTGTCAATTTATGCAATCTTGTTTGTCATGGTAACTTGTACAAAGCCTTCCTTTAACATACAGTGAAGAATTATCCCTAAGTCCTAATTTATAAAGCTTAATTTTTTAGCCTCTCCAATATGGGACTAGTGAAGAACCCAATAAATTATTCATTTGTCATGTATTGTAAGTAGCTTGACTTCCTTGGAAGAAATCTACTAAAAAGCCTTTTCAGAGGTATTTAATTTCTACTAGATTTTCAACACTTTCTTTAACATTCAAATAAGAGGTGCATTCAAGTTATTTGACACTTTTTTAAAATAATGATGCTATTTAAATTCAAAAGATAAGTTCAGTAAAAACATCTCATCACTATTAAATATATAATATGCTACCTACTCGCATGCCCACTAGTTGTACTGCAAGATATTAGAAATTAACATCAGAAGAGATAGTAGTGCAAATATATTCCTGGATGTTTATACCTATTCTGTCATTTTAAGTTAGAGAAACCAAATTTTTTTATTCAAGATTTTTCCTTTAAACTGTTTCCAACAGTTTGCTAACAGCAGAAATCCAGCCGAGGGTTGGGGGTTTTTAGAGTGAGACCTATTTGTTATTTCTTCATTACTGCTAGAGTTAAAGAAAATATAAAGCATACTAGTTGTAAAACCAAATTTTCTAGCATTTATATTCTAATTTTAGAATATTAAATCAAATTCAGTATTTTGCTCTTACTATTACTTGAATTTATTTTTGGTTAGAATTGATATGAAGGAGGTTTAGAGAAGCATTAAATTGATTAATCACAAATTTCTATGTTATTAGTTTTATGCAAAAAATATAAAATGTATAATAGGTTAAAAATATAATTTTTAACACTTTTTCTACACTTTTATAAATATTGCATAGCAAGGGCACAATGTAGGAAAAAATTAAGAGAGTCGAGTTGAGGCTGTCTCCCTTCCGATCAGCTTAAATCAACCTCAGTAATATTTAATCTTCATTTCATTGCCCTTTTTTGGCTGGTAAGATGGAATTAGTCATTTCTTCATGTTGAAAACCATTTTTATTTGAACATGGGATAATTATTTAGTTTGCTCTGCTTCTATGTTATGATTTTATTTCAAAAACATGGTAAAAATAAAAAGTGAAAAGGGTGTCATCTTTAAACTGTAAAATAATATAAAAATTTTATTTCCATCGGTACATTTTTGTGTTGATTTATGACATCTAAAATATAAAATATATAATAGGTACTGCCTCATGAATTATGAAATAATAATAACAAGCAAAAAATTTTAAAGATTTATCCCCTATTCCTTTACCAGTAATTATCAATCAAGCAATTCAATGAATCATCTTGAAGTGCTTCCTATGTAACAGATAATAATAATTAATTTTCCTCTTTTTTTTTGTCCAAAAACAATGGAATATGATAAATGAGATTTGCAAAATTAATATATGAATGAAAGTAATATATGGCCCGTCACCTTTGCTATGTATAATTTTTTATGGATTGTCACAACTTTTATAGTTTTCAGGATTGTTTCAACACCCCCGGGTTTGAAACTGAAGTTGATTAATTTGCAAAGTGGTCAGTTTAGAAATTTTGCATATCTTTTTAAAATAAAACTGTGTCTAGGCCATTAAGTCTCAGTGTAGAAGGGCCTCACAGTCCCGTGAGTAGTAACAGTAGCTCATCTACAGTTTTCTGAAAATAAGTATAAAAATCACTCTTGAGTTTGGTCAAGCCTAGTTAGAGAACGTCACATTATTTTGTTTACTAGGACATTTCTCACATTGCAGAAGGAGTTAAATTTATTTGAAGTGTCGAATAGAGTTCTTGTGTTTTTGTGTGTCATGTACTTGTCATTCATTCAATATAACCATATTTACACATACTCGCTTGTGCGCGCACAAGCATGGACACACACACACATAGATGTATCCTGAGGGACACTTGCTATACTAAACTTTCGTGCTTCTATGCTTCTATTCAGGACATGTCCAGATATTAAGTGTCTGCTGAGCTTCTTATGCTTATAGAATCACTCATCCATTTGTACACAATTTTTGGTTACATACAATAGTTACACCGGTCAAAATACAAATGACAAGAGGTAAGAGTCTCTACCAACTGACTGAATGAGTAGGCGTGACAAATAAGTGCTACCCACTCAGAAGCTTGACTTATCTAATCCTCCTAGGAATTATGCAGATAAGGGAAGATAAGGCAGCTTCCAACTGTCAGTTCAGAAAGTATGAAAAGCAGTTCACTCCAGTACCACAACACTTATTTCACAACTATCTAATTTATTAGATTATAAACAATTAATGCGAGGGAATATAACAAAAAATCTATCTGTCCCAACCAGGACTCGAACCTGGATCTCCTGTTTGTTAGCATTCGTGCCCGGAAAGCACTCCTGCTCCAGGTTCGAGTCCTGGCTGGGACAGATAGATTTTTGTTTTATTCCCTCGCATTAATTGTTTAAAATTTGTGTGGGATAATAAACCAAACTAAATTAATATTTATAAATAAAAGTCTTCAATCCGTCCGCATTGTTAAGCATATCTTTATTAGTGTCAATGATTAATTTCAAAATTCCAGTCAAAGAAACANAAACTCAATGGGACCATAAATCATTCCCTGTGGCCAAAATGCCTGTATCAGTATGATCCCTGATTATCTTTTACTTTTTCAAAAATCAGTTGTTTGTTGGAGTAAAATACCACTCCCCTCTCCCTATCCTTTATAATAAGATTTTAATATTTCATGAAAAACAGATAAACAGTAAATTTTAAACAATTAATGCGAGGGAATAGAGTAAAAAATCTATCTGTCCCAGCCAGGACTCGAACCTGGATATCCTGCTTTCCGGGCCAGTATGCTACCACTTGCACCATCGGGATGAGCCAGATAACTTTATAAATTAAATTCCCAACACACTAGCAGCCTAACTAGAGAGCCTAACCCACGAGAAAGAGGAATACATCCTCTTATGCTCGAAGGAGCTGACATTGTCTTGCTATTTATCAACTCTTGTTATTTAATTCTTATTTTAATTTATAAATATTAATTTAGTTGTGGTGTATTATCCCACATAAATTTTAAACAATTAATGCGAGGGAATAGAATAAAAAATTCTACCTGGATCTCCTGCGGAAAGCAGGAGATCCAGGTTCGAGTCCTGGCTGGGACAGATAGATTTTTTATTCTATTCCCTTGCATTAATTGTTTAAAATTTGTGTGGGATAATAAACCAAACTAAATTAATATTTATAAATAAAATTAGATTAAGTTCAACTACACGTAAGTAGAATTTCAAAAAATTAGCACTGTTGTTACCTGTTATATCACAAAAATATATGGAGCCGATTCTCCCTGTTCAAAGTTACTGGGACAACTGACAAGTTTTAAATTAAAAACATTTTTAATTTTCTTTTTCAAAAATTGATCTGCTATCCTTTTTATTTAATACATCCATGTAAGGTGAACAATTTATGAAAATTAGTCTTCACACAATGCTTAGGATGGAACAAAGATGAACAAACAATTTAAATTGATAATTAATGAGTATATTAAAACTAATTGTTTATATTTTTTTGTAGTAAATTAAACAAATAAAATTTCTAGTCAAGAAATATTCTATCACTTATCGGAAGTCAAAAATAAGATATGAACATATTGTTTAAATCTCCAAGCCTCTGCGAGAAGGACTCAAAAAGGGGGAGGAGGGATTAAAAGTGTAGGACAAAACCTAGAGTATTCCATGTCATAGGCAGCAAGCATGGTTATTTATTTTATTTATGTATTTATAATAAAGAGCTGCTTTTTTTTTTGTCTTGTATCTGAAGGCAGTAGCGTTATTTATAAATAACTGACACATGTGAACGTCTGACTTTATTTTTATTTTTCAGAATTAATCGTCTAGGTCGAAAAGGTGTAGAACAAATAAAATCCCATCCCTTCTTCCAAAATGATCAGTGGACTTTTGACAACCTAAGAGACTGTAAGTAACCATTTTCGATTAGTAACTACTTCTTTTTTTTTCAGACTCAAATATTTTCAATTAATTATTTACATTTTTTATTTTATTTTTTTTATTTGTTCTGGTATTTTTCAGAAGGAAATTATTTTAATTTTAGGAAATAAATTCTAAGGCCGTCTATAATAAAAAGGTCTTAATTTTGCCATCAAACACTCCTATATCAAATTTGAAAATTAATATACTCTGTAATTTGGTTATTTTAAACATGTTATTGATTCTCTTGATCACTATCAAGAATCATTTGAGAAAAAACTCAATGGGACCATAAATCATTCCCTGTGGCCAAAATGCCTGTATCAGTATGATCCCTGATTATCTTTTACTTTTTCAAAAATCAGTTGTTTGTTGAAGTAAAATACCACTCCCCTCTCCCTATCCTTTATAATAAGATTTTAATATTTCATGAAAAACAGATAAACAGTAAATTTTAAACAATTAATGCGAGGGAATAGAATAAAAAATCTATCTGTCCCAGCCGGACTCAAACCTGGATCTCCTGCTTTCCGCAGGAGATCCAGGTAGAATTTTTTATTCTATTCCCTCGCATTAATTGTTTAAAATTTATGTGGGATAATACACCACAACTAAATTAATATTTATAAATTAAAATAAGAAGTAAATAACGAGAGTTGATAAATAGCTAGACAATGTCAGCTCCTTCGAGCATAAGAGGATGTATTCCTCTTTCTCGTGGGTTAGGCTCTCTAGTTAGGCTGCTAGTGTGTTGGGAATTTAATTTATAAAGTTATCTGGCTCATCCCGGTGGTGCAAGTGGTAGCATACTGGCCCGGAAAGCAGGATATCCAGGTTCGAGTCCTGGCTGGGACAGATAGATTTTTTATTCTATTCCCTCACATTAATTGTTTAAAATTTACGTGGGATAATACACCACAACTAAATTAATATTTGTTACAGATAAAAAGTTTTTTTTTAATATTTCATCTCATTTGATTTTTTTTTTTTTTTTCAACTTTATCCCTTTGTTTCTCAGAGTAAAATAATTTGTAGGGAAACAATCTATCAGAATCTATCATAATATTCTTGTTAAAATTAGTTATATTGTTTTTTGTTTATTAGTTTTTATATTTCCATATTTTCTTTCATTATTTCTTTATTTATCATCTTTATTGAATTATATTCATGTTTTCATGTTTAAATAAAAACCTTTATGAAATACAGATTATATATTTTTTTTCTGATTATAAATTGTTATGGTGCCCATTATCTAATGATAAAATTTAAATATCTTCTTTAGGTAATAGTCTAAATGGCAGGGCTTGAAATCTTATTTTATGATATATAAGAAATCCGGTTGGAAATCTAGTCTAGATGTTTATGCCAAAGTTGATGAGACTCAATTTTTCAGTTTGTGTTTTACATTGATAGCCTAAAACTTCTAGAAACTTGCGCTAACTTGCTAATGCTAGGTATAAATCCTTCCTGAAGTATTGTTAAATAAGGATGTGGATGTATAAAACTTTAAGAAGTTTAATTTATTTCATATTAAACTTTGTTTCTTAGACAATCATTCCAACAATTGTTGGTAAAGAATTCTCTATTTATTTTTAGACAAATAACTTTTTACATATTTGTATTGTTTTATTTTTTTATTTTTTCAGGTGCTCCTCCTGTAGTTCCTGAATTGTCAGGTGATGCTGATACTAGAAATTTTGATGAGATTGAGAAGGACGAGAGTCCTGATGAGAACTTTCCTACTCCTAAAGCATTTGCAGGAAACCATTTACCTTTTGTTGGGTTTACTTACTCCAAGGACTATCAGTTAGTATTATTATTTATATTGAAATGCAAAACCATGGTTTTATAAAATTAATATTTTATGAGTAGAGAATTTTTGTTAGGGTTCAAGTTTTTTCCCAAAAAAAAAATACTATTTTAAAAAAATGTGTATTTTTTATTATCTGCCAATGTTTCGGCTTACATTATAAGTCATCTTCAGGGCTGTTAAAATACAATGTCGTGAGAAAAAAAAAATTAAATTAATTTACATTACTATTTCATAAAATTGCTGTTACTACAAGTAATGTGATATCAAATGCTGTGAAAAAACAGTAACAAATCTTTAGAAAAATTCACCACACCTACCAATCATGAAGGCGAGTGGAGACAATGTTATGACTAAGAGATAGGGTTTGGAAATTAGGAAAACTCTACCTACGTCATGTTCATTTGATCCAAGTAATAGCACCTCATGCCTCTATGACGGGTAGGTGTGGTAACGGTGCTTCATGAAGTATATTTTTTTAATTTGCAAATTCAGAAGGAATGTAACTGTTAAGGTTGTCTTCATCACTAATTTTTAAAGATTTTTTCAATAACCTATCTGATTTAGTTTACCCAGAGCAGAAGACTCTCCCTCCATCATCCTCATTGCCCCTGGAAAATAACTGGAATCCCTCCACATAAAGTTTGATGGTCAATGAACTATCTCTAAAAAGTTTTTTTCTAAACTTGAAAGAAATGTTTTAGAAAATCATCTAGTGAAATTTAATAAATGGAATGGGGGTTTATCTGTACTCTAAATCTTAATTTATGTTCTAGAAGTCACAATTATTATTATTTTTTTTTTTTAATTGAAATTTGGTATGTCACAAGGACTGGGGATATACATAATTTTTAAAGTCGATGTACTATTATTTACTAGTTACTAAGCTGATGAATTCAATTTGTTTACTCACATCCTCCTTGGTGAAATTTTTTCATATCTCAATAGTCACTACATTTAGTATTCTACTACTTTTAGTTCCTTAAATTGTATTTTACATAAATAGTGATACATACAGCTCTAATCAGGGAATTAATTATGAAGTTTAAAAAGTCAAAATAGATGGATGAATAAATGAGTTCTAAAATTTCTGCTCAAAAATATTTTTTCCATATAAAAATGTATGACAAAATTATGCCTTATGGAATATAGCAGAAAATTATTTTATAATATTTGTTCCACAACCATGAGCCATAGAAGTTCAAAATGGATTTTATATTAACAATGTTTTTATAAGCACACTAAAAAAGGTATTAGGTTAGCAAATAGTTCTATCCACATTTTTTCCTCAATGAAGGAAGTTAGTTACCCAAGTAGTACTGCTTGTTCTCAGGAGCACGCCAGGAATAATCTGGGTCATTTCAAACAGAAGTGCAGAATGAAAAACCAACTGTGAATATTGAACATGGAACCTTTGGCTCAAGAGTCCATTGTCTTAACCACCAGTAGTAATTGGCCCCCCTCAAGTTTCCTACTCATATATTTTGCCCTATTACAGAGTAATTTCTTAATTCCTACACATAAGTTGGGAATTAAGAAAACATTAAATTCTAATAATGTAAAGTAGAAAATATTCAAATATTTAGTTATTGTGGAACGAAGTGGAGCCACTCCAGACTTTCATAATTCCATTGTTTACCTTTATATATAACTAATATATAACATATGCTTTTTTGTTTCAGGTTATTAGCTCAATCGATTAAAACTGCTAGCATAGACACTGTAAGTATATCAATTTCATTTATTTTAATTTTTATTTATTTTTCCTGAAATACTTAATATAGTCCTTTCTTTTTTCCATGGTCTTCTGACTCTATCAGGTGGATAATGTAAGTATTTATTTGTGTAATAAGCACTCCGAGTCTGTTTAATTCTTCATTTTTCTGAAATTAACTGAAGTCATTAGTTCATTATTTATGTACAAAAAACTTTTTTTTTTGTTACTTAAACTATTTAATATGCTGCAATTTTACCTAACTACCAAGTTGTTACACTTAGTTAGGGTCACACATACCCCTTTGAAAAAAATATGAAATAAACTGGGGGACAAAAAAACCGGCGCACCTGGAATTTTACCTGAAAAATGCATATAAACATTTTTATAACAGGTCAAAGGTCACAATTTGCTCACCTTTATTTATTGTGATATATTCCTTTTGTTGTATACCAAGAATAAAGGGTAAAAAACACAACATGAGTGGGTAAAAAAATCTTTATTGAAAAAGAAAAGAAAAATGGTCACTTTTAGAAAAAAATAAACACACTCTAAACGAAAAATAACACTCTATTATTAAGAAATGTGAGTCATTAGTACCGAGTGTTGCCTCCCCTTGCTTGAATAACATCCCGGGTTCTTCTAGGCATACTGCGAATCAGGTTGGCTACACGATTTTGAGGTATCTGATCCCATTCACGTACCAGAGCCGTCCTTAGCTCTTGGAGGTCACTTGGTGGGTTCTGTTGTCGCCGAATGGACGTTCCAAGCTGGTCCCAAAGGTGTTCGATAGGGTTGTGGTCAGGGCTACGAGCTGGCCACTCCAAAGTGCGGACGCCTACCTCATCCAGGTAGTCCCTTACAACGTGTGCGACGTGTGGCCGTGCATTATCATGCATAAAAAGGAAATTGGGTCCGATAAACGTGGCAAACGGTACCACATATTCCTCCAGAATGTCAGTCACATACATATGTGCATTAAGCATTGGCCTTCGGAACACATAGAGGTCTGTCTTAGCCTCTAAACAAATTCCACCCCAAACCATCACCGAGCCCCCTCCAAACTGCACTCTTCCCCTAATGTTGCACTGTGCATATCGCTCGCCTAATCTTCTCCACACTTGAACTCGGCCATCTGCACCGTACAGGTTAAACCTGGACTCGTCAGAAAAGAGAACAGAGGCCCAATCATCTTCTGTCCAGGCGGAATGTTCTCGACAAAAGTTGAGGTGAGCTGTTTGGTGCGCTGCGGTGAGCAGAGGGCCGGATGCGAGGACTCTGGAGTGGATATCGAGCTCTGCAAGCCTCCTCCTTACTGTTCGCACGCTTACATTTGTATCCCGTGTGGCACGCAGTCGGTGAGAGGTTTCAACTGCTGATTGAAAGCGATTTCTGAGGGCCTGGAGAGCAATGAAGCGATCATCAGCTGGGAGTGTCGTTCTTGGACGGCCTGATCCCGGCCTCCTGGCATAGCTACCAGTTTCGAAACCTCTGAACTGCCCGGCGAACTGTTGTTTCAGGCAGTCCATGAACTCTGGCCGCGTATCGTTGGCTTCGGCCGTCTTCGATCAACGAGAGATAAAGTTCATCTTTCAGTTTATATCATTAATCCTAGAGAGGATTAAGACATTTGTTGTCAAAACATAAGGAATCGTACTCCCATTTGATCTGTCGTGCCAGTTATTACACCGCACACAAAAATAATTATTTAATCTGCATTTTTCAGGTAAAATTCCAGGTGCGCCGGTTTTTTTGTCCCTCAGTGTATTATAAACATTTTACCTCATAACATATTCTTTTAAGTTTTCAAACATATCTCTGGTTAAAACACATTATTCATAATTGCCATTTCTCTCTCTCTCTCTCTCTCTCTCTCTCTCTCTCTCTCTCTCTCGGTTATTGTTACATGTTTAATTACTATCATTTAAATTTAATTTGTAAATATTCTTTAGTTCAGTCTCTATAATTTAATTAAAATGACAATTTAAGAATATATATAAGAAAAATAAAGTATTACTTAAAAAAGTAGTAACAACTTCATAGTCAATGTCCTTAAGTTAAGCTTAATGAAAAAAAAAAACAACATTAAATCACAAAATGATTAGTCTTAAGCCATTTAAAAGTTGCATACAGATGTATTTTTAAAGAAAGAACTTGATAAATTGTCCCTTAAAAAAAGTTTACTGTAATTGATATCACATCATCTTTTTTTCAGTTCTATCATTTAAATATATTTTCAAAAATGACTGGTCCATGAAGAATTTTTAGTGTGCAACTAATTTACAACTCTTCTTATAGAAAGAAACTATTAAGCATAAGCCTTAAAAAAAATAAAATAAAATAAACCTTTTAATTGATTTTAAAAAGTAGTGCTGCAATATAAACTCTATAAACTTTTAATGAGAATGATAGGTTATTTTTAAAAATTATATATATATATATACATATATTGACACTTGATGTGCTAATATCTGTTTTATTTAATTTAAAAAAAAGTTGTTCACGTCTAATGATGTATTCTTATAATATTCTTTAATATATATTTTGT
>KZ807305.1:215207-254115 GCA_000696205.2 Oncopeltus fasciatus | reverse complement strand
ATATATATATATATATATATATCGGAACTTTATAATAAATGTTGAGTAACTGAAAATAGTGATGAATTTATACATTTTTCAATGAAATTTGACTGCCTCATTTGTTCGTCATTTACATTTAAAATGATATTGCTTACTGCTATTACTTTAATGTTGCTAAAATATTATTACATGCATTGAATGTGTATCAGATTCATCACATTATAAACAGGTCAGCTATTCTGTCTAACATTTAATAAATTCCATACTTTATAGTACATCTTTAAATTTTATTGAAGAAAATGAAAGAGGCTTTTTCTTACAAACTTATAATTCTCTCTTGGTCTCATGTAGAAATTAGTCTCTTCTTTGACTGTCATGAGTAAAATTGTGTACATTATATATTTTATATTTCAGTGGCAAAGAAAATCTGAAAATGAAACTGATGCTCGAAGAAAAGCTGAATCAAGTCTTCTTGAAGTCCGGAGGAAGTTGGAAGATGAGCATAACAAGAGGACTCGAGAAATGAACAATAACCAACAAGTCAGCGATAAAATTTCAGTCTTAGAAAAACAGGTGTGTTATAATTGTGTTTTAAATTATTCTTAATTGCATTTTACCTCTTCCTTGTTTATATTTGTTATTCGGCCAAAAGTATTAAATTCAATTTTCTCTTAAATAAGGTGGCAGAAAAAGTAGAAAAATTGAAGAGTGAAACTGAATCCAATTCTCGTCTCCGAAAGCAAGTGGCTGAACTTATAGTTGCTAAGTCGGCTAGTGAACAGTTAGCTACAGAGCTTCAAGGGATGTTAGACTCCCTCCAAGCCCAGAGAGATACTTTGCAACAAGAAGTTGCAACACTTCAAGGGCATCTTTCACAAGAGAAAAGTTCTAATGCTCATGCCGCAGATCTTCAAAAGGAACTTGAAGGTTTGAGCAAAATTATACACAACTTATTATTTCACTATTTTTTTTCTTTATTTATAAAGCATTTACTTTATTTTTTACAATTTATTTTATCCTGGCAATTCGCCGCTGATTCTGTCCTTAAGCTATCCTTAAATATAAGCTCCATTTTTCACAGTTGTAAACTGTGTCTTTTTATGGGTCCTGTTCTGATTTTTAACACTGTTGTTACCTTCTGTCTCCAAATTATCTTCTCTTGTGGTTCTCAATTACTGCTTGTAGATCCCTTGACTGACTAGCCTTAATGCATTATCTGATATATTTATCTTATCTTTATAAGATAAGATAAATATATCCAAATTTTCAATTTTCATTTTCCATATTTGTGGTAGATTTTTTTAAAACAAATTTTCACCTTATACTGTTAAAAAGGAGTAGAACTAGGTTTTACTTTCTTATTTTTGGAAACTGGTTTGACTCTCCTCTTCATAAATAGCATTGTCTTGAAAATTTTCAGTGGGATTACATTAAGAACATAAAGATTAATTAAAGTGTACATAATTTATATATTTGTTGGTGGATCATTTTATTTCAATATCAAAAAATTTTCATTTTATTCTATTGGTTAATATAGTTGTTTAATTGAACCGTGCTTAATCCCCCTAGTTCTATTGCTGTTGATTTTCTATTGAGGTTGACATTGAGTTAGTATTTTAACTTTGGGATTCCTTATTCTCCATTGTTTTTAATACTTCCTTAAACATTTATGTATAAGTCTCCATATGAATGTATTTTAATGGGAAATTATTGCATTCATTAATATGAAAAAAATTAGTATTACATTGTATAATTTTTTTGTAATGAACTTATTTTAAAGTAAAAGTTTTTCTGTACTTAAGCATATCAAACATGTTTTCATATTTATTTAAGCCTTTTGGACATTTGATTAATTCCGAACACTGCTTAGCAGAAATAAAATTGAAAAGTCTGATGTAGCTATTTTTTCTTCCTAATGATAAAGTCAACTACACTAGCAGTATGTAAATAAATATTTTTTCTTCATTCTACAGAAAGATTAGCTAGTATGGTCAATGAAATGGAACGAGGATTAAGTAGAGAGGGGAAGCTCTCAGATGATAATAGGCTTCTGACGGAGAGGGTGTCCTGTCTTGAAAAAGAGTGTGCTTCACTTGAGCTGGAACTAAAGGCTGCACAAAATAGGTACCAACAAGAAGTAAGGGCTCACGAGGAGACACAGAAGTCCAGACTACTTTCTAACCAGCAAGCCAATATGGAAGTAGTGAAAGGTAAGCATGAAATTTATTTTTATTAACCATTTATTCTTATTTCAATTCCTAGGTGGTAGCATAATTACTTTTAAAGAGAGAAATTGAGTTTAGCCCTTTACCATTCTCTCATCTTTTACAATCCCTAGAGAGTAATGGATTTATCATAAATCTCTAAGGTGGAGAGTTATAAAAATATAAATTGCCAGCATTGTGTGGCATTTATATGGCTGAGCTATATGATATTAGTAGGGCTCTCTACTTCACTATTTCGGCTCCCTGGAGAAATGTCGTGATATGTACCGATTCGCAGAGTTCATTGAAGGGGCTAAAACATCTCGGATCGGACCACCCTGTTATTCTTAGGGTTCATTCGTATCTCAGAGATCTGCATCAGCTGGGCAAATGTGTTACATTTGTGTGGGTGCCAGGCCATTTCGGTATTCCAGGAAATGTAGAGGCTGACAGGGCAGAAAATGAGGTCCATGACCTGCCTGACATATTGTCCGTGCCTCTGACCCGTCGTAGACTATCTGTATACAGGAGGAGAATGAATGATGGAAGATGTTTTGGATGGAATGCCCCCGAACAGCATTCCACAAAATAAAACCGAACCCGGTCAAGTGGTTGACAACATTGCGCTCTAGCTGACTTGAAAAGGTGGTATTGGCTCTCCTTCAAATTGGTTATACTAGGTTTACACACGGATATTTGTTTGAGCGTGGTTTTCCTCCTGTATGTGCTGCTTGTTCGATATATAATCTATGATGCCCTACTTATTCCATGACTAGAGCTTAACACTCTGTTTCCCAAGAATTGAAATATTCTGTGGGAAATTACAAAGTTAATACAGCCAGAGTAATGAATTTCCTAAAGAAGATAGGCATGTTTAAGCATATATGAATTTATTTATCCAATTTTTTTTCTTATGATTTGATTTTTTGGTGACTCAGACGCTAGGGCCTTAGTAGTAGCAGTTGTCCCGAATCCCTCATCCTCCTCTATAGGCGACCCTACGTCTCCTTCTAATCATTAACATAATCATCCAGAAGGTCCAGATGCACTATCTATCTGATCCTGAGCATTGAAGCTATGAAACTTCTAACCGCAAAGAACCTGAACCCTATAAAAATTCATCATATCATCTATCATTGACACATCTGAGTATTGTAGCTTTCTTCTGTGCTTACCCTTGTCAGTATTTCTGGCTTTATCTCTGTGATTTTCATATCTCCTGATTAAGCAGTCAAGTATAGATTCCTTGAATAGTAAATTCCTCAAGAAAGTAAATTTTCCTAATCATCTAAGATATGATTATGGAACTTGTTTAGGATACAATTAGTAATTTATTAGCTAATTGGTAATAGATTTATTTCATAATTTATGATTGAATTCTCCTTCATCATTATAAGTTAATATTATTAATCACTCTAAGTTCTTGTTAATCCTCATAGAACTCATATCACATGTTAGGGATATATAATATTGTTATGGGCTATGGATCAATAACAATTTAAATACAGATAAACTGAAGTTAATTTATTATAAAAAAAATAATTATACTACTAATAATGATTATGATCAAACCCTAATAAATAAATAACTAATAAAAAAATAAATAGAAAAGATAAATTACTTACTGCTAATCAACAAATATATACAAATGAATTAAATGTACTTATTTACAATGGGGCCTCAAAATAACTTGCGAAATTGTCTGCATTTACTAATTACTATCACTTAACATTTCACTGTCAAAAAAAATTTTACATTGTATCAGTATTATGTATGTGTGTAAGGTTAGATAAAATAGTTATGTACCAATAATGATTTATAAATAATTTATATACTATTATTTATATCCTATAATTTACATTGAATATCCAAATGGTTTGAACATTTAGATTTGTGTTTATAAATATTCTGTTCTATTCTATTGTATTAAGCTAAATGACTCTCAGGAGTGGATAGTTGATAATATGAAATCAAACTTTCAAATAGATTTCTATATAGAATCATATTCTCATGATTAGTCATGTTTAGTTATGGTTTGTGAGCATTTTATTTAAAATTGTGTTAATATTCAATTAATGTGTGAGATGTTTTAATATACACATTTAAATATATTTTCAAATTAAGTGAAATCTTTATTTAACTGGTAGATACTCACATGTTTTCCTAAGCTGAATTTAAGAACATTTTCTTGTTGGTAAAAGTAAATTAATCCTTGTTTTAAAAGTGGTAATCACTAATTTTATTACTCTACCAGGAGAGTGCAACACAATCCAGGCAGGAATCCAGGAATTCTAATTCCTGCTGGTTATTCAATCAGTTTTAGTTTTAAAACAATTAAGGGCTCTATAAAAAGAATTGAACCATAGACATACAGCTATTAAATAAAGTCTTCAAATAAACAAAATTTATATGTCTCAAAAGTTTGCCTTGCCATTTGTTTTCACAAACAGTTATACAGTTTGTTGTTTGGGATTCCATGAAATATTAACTTAACAATGATTTAATGATTAATGTGCATAGATGAAGCAGTTCTTACATACATATACCATAAAATATTATACTCATAAATCTTGAAATATAAATAAATATTTTTGTAAATTACATTTTGATAATAATAATTGAGTACCTCATACTCACTTGAAGTGGGGTTATTATTCCAAGTATGATTTTTTTAAATTGGTGAACATGATTCAGAGGCATGCACCACAAATAGCTTTTTATTATATTGTCTCTTTCACTTTTCCCTGCTACTAATAATGCTTATTTATTACAATAGCATTGCAAGCCAAGTTAAATGAAGAAAAGGCTGCTCGTCAGAAGGCTGAACTAAATTATCAGGAGAAGGAAAGGCAGATGTCCATGTTGACAGTTGATTATAGGCAGATACAACAGAGGCTTCAGAAGTTGGAGGGAGAACACAGACAAGAAGTTGATAAGGTTTGTATTCTATAGTTTTTTTTTTTTTTTAAGGACTTGGTTTTTTTTGTTGAACCATAAATCTGCATTATTCAACCTCTCTTTTATTGAAGGAAATTGTGACTTTACAACTTCTATTTTCATTATTTGTGGCTTACAAAAGAATTGTACTTAACTGAGAAATTTTTGGTATAATAAAGTAATAATAGATTATATTCATCAAATTTCTGTTGCTACCTCTAGAAATATTTTTACATTGTGTTCTAAATAATAAAAGATAATTTAAAAAGAATTAAATAAATAAAAAGTGGTCAAATTTGCTGGTTTTCAGATCGTGAAGATTTGAAGGGGCCAACTGACAACAGGCTTTTCCTTCTTTCTTAAAGACAAACATTTAAATTATATGTATGTATTATATACTGTATAATTGTTGATGAGGATTCATGTACATTAAAAAATTGTGTATACTTACTTCAATGCAATTTTTGTCCTGCTTTTTATGTAGGAAAATGTACTACGCCCCTAAATCTTAGAATTATTAGAGCATCGTGTTCAGAACCACAGCCCCCTCTTCCCACAGCAAGGCATGCTCAGAGTCATTTAATGAGTTTTAATGACATTTTCCAAGTTCAAGTGATTGAACAACTTCCCGATACGGCTCCAGATTTGCAACTGAAGACAAGAGAGTGCGCTTATATCTACATTCTCAAAGCCACTTTAAGACCTGGCACCAATTACCAACAATAAGAGTAAGAGGATTAGGGAAAACCGAATCACCTTCCCTTACCTTTGAGTCCCTTCCGCAACACCAGTCTCTCTTCACTCCTCACTGACGAAGGGCGAGAGATCCCTGAAAATTTTGCTCCTTGTGATTTTTTCTTTTTGGGTGTGCACTGCACTCTCTATCCCACCTTTTCTTGATTACTATATGCACACACACACACACACACACANAAACATACTCCACAAACAATAACTTATTACAATGATACAAAGTTTGGAGTCGACGTAGTAGACCAAATGGCGCGTAAATACACCACCAAAGCAGCATCTTTTCGATGGACTCTACAGGTGTTCTTCAATATTTTAGATTTAGCGGCAATAAACGCGTGGATCTTATACAAAGAGTGCACTGGATCAAAATTATCCAGAAAGGATTTTTTATTTCAATTGGCCAAAGAACTTGCAGACAAAGAAAAGAAAGAGCACAAATTAGATTATAATCAACCGTCACCTAGTACTTCGCAAGAACGCAAGACTTGCCAAATTGGATTTTGCAAAAGAAATAGAAGCAATAACATCTGTATAAAATGTGAAAAGATTGTTTGTGGAAAGTGTACAAACAAAATTGAGTATTTGTGTAAAAGATGCGTCGAATCAATGTAATAAACTAAAATATTATTGAATAATAAAAATTTTCTATAAATGTATATCTCATATTTTTATTTTTTACTTATTGTGTATAATTATATTGCTTTATAAGGGATTGTTTTTTCTTTACAAATATGTTTCGGTCATGCGTCAAATTGACGCGTGCCGTAGAGATAGTATATAAAAAATCTCCGTAAACCTAGTGTTAATACTGTATCTTAGATAAAACAATTTACTTTTTAAAAAATAAAGTTTTTCAGTATACCTAGTCATTTTATTTGAGAACTGCTGAATCCATTTTTAGCAGATTTACTGTTTGGAAATCGAGCTCTCAGGTTCGTAACATGACGAGACTTTTGAATCACTGGTCTTCAGTGATCGTATTTAGGGGAAGCTTTTTTATTTTATAAATTTGGGAATGTAACTATGATGGATGAGTGCTTCCCCAACTAACATATATTTGTCTGTATGTACTCCAGCATTCACACTTAAATTGAAACCTAATTTGATATTGATGCAAATCATTGGATGAGCATAAATAGTTTAAATCAGTTAAGGGAGAAAAGAGATTTAGAGTAATATCTAAATACCTTCGTTATTATTTTGAAAAAAATGTATAAAACAAAATAGTTTTAGAACTTATTTTTATATTCAAAGATTCAAAGACTCTTTTTGTTATGAATGGTTCCTTCCTTTGTGTTTAAATATACCCTGCCCAGCAAAAAGCTTGTTTTTGTTTCTTTTATAGAGGAAAATATTTTATGGATGTCCGACTGCTGCTCCCGTATTTGCGGACAGGTACTTTTTACCATCGGGAGCTTTATAAACATTGCATGGGGCGTGGAGCTTTTTCTTCAGCTCTTTTACTTTCTGGGTTCTGCCTTTTCTCTTGCCTTGACATGTTCAAATTTTTATTGGCCAATTTATGCCTTAATTCCATTAATTAGTGTATCTTGTTTGGACACCATATATTTTGTTTTTCCCTGGGTTATTTCTTAACTTAAATTATGGGCTGCAAATTTAAGGGCAAGGAAGTCCTTAGTAACTGATCTCATAGAGCAATTGGCAATGTCTATGTCATTTCTAGCTGATACTTAAGCCTGTTCAAAACAGCTCCTATTGTCTGCTGTCCTGAACTCCTGATGATCTCTAAAGCTATATTAATAAATTAACAAACCAGAACACTGGTATTCCCACCTTTAGTGAAAGGAAACCCATCATTCCCCTCTTCATCTAGACCATACAATTCCAGTTATTGCCAATTTTGTGAAATGGACTCAATTTCTGGAATCCTATATATATATTCTCTTCCACGTTTTTAAAACTTTCAAAATATGAATATTAAATTTATTCTAGATCTACTTTGGAATCCACAATTATAGGCAATTAAACAAGATGGTTAAAATTTTTGTTAGAACACATAAAAAACAAAAACAAAGCCACTATGATCTGTTTATATTTGTGTTTAATTTGAGTAATAATTTTGGAAATTAAATTAAAGGAAGAATGAATGAATTGATTAACTGACTGAATGAAAATTAAATTAAATTAATTAAAATTTTAAAATGAGGATTTTTAAAGAATATAAAAATTGAATGATTAATGACAAATTCTTTTGTCAGGGGAAAGTTAAAATATAAAAACAGGTTTCTCTTCAGCTTTATTAGTAAACAAAAAAAAATTGCCTGAGTGGTAATTAGTAAATAAAAAAATATTAAGAATTTCAATGAAGAGTACATAAAATAAAGTTATCTATATTTTTCTAAGATGATTTTAGTTGGGGTTCGGTCGAGGTAGATCCAAAAAACACAAATAAAAAAATGTATTTTTTTAATGAAGGATTATCTGCCAACGTTTCGGCTTACATTGTAAGCCATCTTCAGGGCTGTAGAAATACAATGTCATGAGAATACAGTAATATTTGAAATTAGTATAATAGAGAATTATAGTATAATGTGATATCAAGAGTATGAAAGTAGAAAACTGTGTAAGACAATTAAAAGTTTATGAAAACAATATTGAAAAAAGAACCAATTTGAAAAAAACATGCAAACTAACAACTAATTGACAAGAAACAATTGAAATATCATTAAAGCAGTAATTTGCCACACCTACCTATCATGAAGATGAGAGAGGACGTCCTGTCCCTAAGTTCACATTTCCATGACTGAACATTATGAATTTGTTTTGAGTTATGAAATAGAAAGGGGAGTGGGGGTAGCAGGTACAAGGCAGGCGGAAGGTGTAAATGGAAAGCGGCCTGTTGCAAGAGAAGTGCAATAAAAGGACAAAGGAAAAAAAGGGAAGGGTATTATTGGGAATAAGTGACTTTGGAACTGAGAAAAATGTTTTGACAGGTTTATTGAGACGGAGGGTTGTTGGTTTTTAAAATGTTAAAAATGTTAGAATAAGTTGAGGAAATTTGTTCTATGTCTGTTCTGTCGTTAACTGGATACTGTTGTAAGTTGATGTGAACGGTTTCAGACAAAAGACATTTGTGTTGGTAGGGTTCAGTGGAAAGAATGGTTAAGCTGTCGAAGTCAAATGTGTGTGCTTCATGAAAAACATGTTTGGTGAGGGCAGTTTTTATTAGTTTATTCTTGATGTCATTTTTATGGTTATTAATTCTGCGAGAAATCGGGTTTTTTGTTTGTCCAATGTAAGAGCCTTGGCAATGGGTGTGGAACAGGGAATTTTATAGACGACATTAGTTCTGTTAGGAAGGGGGATGGGGTCTTTGAGGATGGTGTTAGTGGATTTTAACTTGTTATTGGTGGAAAAAGAAAGCTTGAGGTTAGGAAAAGTTTTTCTGAGGGATTTCTTAATATTTTCAGACAGTTTTGGAATATAAGGAAGAGAACGGAAAACAAGGTCGTTATTTTGGGGGAGGGGGATAGTTGGAGAAGAGGAAATAAAATATTCTTTAAAAAGTTTTTTATTGGTGTGGGTAGGGAAACCATTGGACAGGAGGATGTCAGTAACACGTTTTATATTTTTTCTGTGGAAAGTCTTGTTAGAGAGTGTTAGTGCTCTGTAGATGAGGTTTTTGGCCACATTAATTTTTTGATGATGAGGGTGAGATGAGTTGAAATGGAGGAGACGACCTGAGTAAGTATGTTTAGTATACCAGTCAGTGGAGATGGATACTCCACTGACTGGTATACTAAACATACTCAGGTCGTCTCCTCCATTTCAACTCATCTCACCCTCATCATCAAAAAATTAATGTGGCCAAAAACCTCATCTACAGAGCACTAACACTCTCTAACAAGACTTTCCACAGAATTTTTTTAATCAAAATGTATTCTAGAATAACATTATCTCAAAAGGCATGTATACATTCCACTTAAAGCATGTATACATCTATTAACTTACATATATATTTATGTAACACACACAAAATTTAATGCCACACCAAACTATTTGAACAACCTCATACCCACTTATACAACAAACAAAAACACACTCACCAAACACCTATGCCCATAAAAACGTTTTACACATATACAAACACACCCACATCTATGATCTCTTCATTCTTGTTACTCTCCAATCTTCCTAATTGCTCATAAATTCATACCAAAGTTAATTTTTTTTCAACTACTGTATAAATTAAAGTGATTCTCAAAATTTTTAAAATGAATTGAAATGTCTTGTAGATAAGTTATAAAACTTCTGCTTAATAACTGTTAATCTACACAATCAGTCTTAATAGCATTATTATATTTGGTAGAATTTAATTTTGTTTTAAAAATTAATTTACTTCTTTTTTTTTTAATTTGTAATTCTTTTGGAAAAAAATTCTAAAAATTTTAGAAAATTTATGTGAGATTTAATAATATCAATAATAATACATTATATTAATTGTAAGGTGGCTGCCTTTAATTGGATACAAAAGTCACTTATCCTTCTTAAAGGAAGTCTGAGATTGAAGTGGTTAAGGTAAATTTTAATTTTTTCCAGTTCTTATAAAAGTCGACAAGTCTTTTGTTTTTAAGTCTGATAATCTTTCTTATGTGATTTAATAATTATTTTTAAGGTAATGAAAAGTGGCATATTGTCCTTGATAACCATATTTAGTTTATTCAATATTTAATTTGGTCTTGATATTACTTGCTTCATCAATGACAGCCACCTTTTCAACAGTCTATAACTGATAACTTTATACATGTTCACAGCTTAATAAGTTTTCTAAAAAAAATGTTATTTTGTAACTAAAAATGTTAGTTGTTTTTGTCACTAAATAAATATTCTTCATTTCAATATTCATTTAGAAAAGAAAAGTATTTTTCACTTCTCAGTATTTTTTTGTTCCTTATTTCCATTTACTTTATCATCTCAAATAGACAGTAATTTTATATGATTCACTGAAAATAAATTGTACATTTCATTTATAATTTAAAGGGAAAAAAACAACTTAATGCTTAATATGGAAAACAATATTCTGGATATCTGGAGGAATACTAATGTCAGCCATTACTTGAACTATCTATATTTTTCCTTATAGAAATAAAAAAAATTCTAGCAATATCTATAAATTTTTATATTCCTTTTTAAATTTTTTTTTTTTTTTAGTCAAAAGCCCTTGCTGCCCAAGTGGAACAAGAGCACGGGAAGAAATCAGCTCTAGCCACTGAGCTCGGCCTCCAAACCTCTGAAGTTGCTGCTCTCCGTGCAAGGGAGGCCCAACTTACCAAAGAAGTCTCTTCACTTCGTGATAGGTTAAGGTTAACTGAAGAAGAACTTCATAGGTTAAAAACACAAAAATCTGTTGATGATTTACAAATGAAAGATTTACAAGATCAACTAGAAGACCAACAGCACTTTACTGTAAGCATATCAATTCAGTTTTTTTCAAAATAAAAAAACTAAAAGAGTTTATTCTTTTTGCCCATGAACCTTCGTATTTTGAAACATGAAGATTATTTCTTATTTCATATTTTATTTTATAATACTTATAATCAATAATTGTTTTGTTTTTTTATCATAGTTCAAAAATAAAGTTTCTATCTTAATAGATCCTCATGTTAAGTTTTATTTGGATTAAGCTATTCTACGTTTATTGTGATTTTTATGGTTAAAGAATATACCTCATTGTGAATCTTAATTGAGTTTTGAGTGGTACAGGTTTGGTTTAATATATTTTAATTGTTATTGATCTCATTCATCAGAAGATTTCATAAATTAAAAAGGCCCTAATGAAGAATATGTAAAAGTGAATTGATAGAAATATGCGTCACTTGATACAAATATATATCATACAAAAATCCGCACGCAAACTCACATAGTGTCCTGTGATATAAGGTATTCCATTGGGAGAGAAAATGTATAGAAAAAACCTCTTAGGAAGCTGTAGATTTTCGTTAGCTTCTTGAGTTCATTAATGGCTGGAATTGGTCGAGAGGAAGGGGGATTTAGAGGAAAGTAAACCTAAAAGAAAGGCGATAGGTTTACTAAAATCCTTATTCTCATTCTTGACTCTGATTTAAAAAAAAAACTTTGTTTTAAAATAAGTTTTGTTGATAAATAACTAGTCCTATCTTTTCTTTTTTAAGTATTTTCGAAAAACATAAATTTGAAATAACAAATATACATAAAATTATGAGAAATCACTCCTTAGAATCAAAATTAGTTTCATTTTAGGTTAATATGAGAATTAAAAGTTAATATTTGAAAGATTAAAATTTATATTATTTTAAATAGTATGGGACCTGTATTTGATTATGTGTCCAGGAGATTAACTAAGATGTTGTGACTTCATTAAAGTAGCAGTCTCATTCAACTGCTTCTTGATCTATATCTAAACAGATTCTAAATTTCCTATGTATTTTTATCTGAGTCTCTATATTCCGCACTTTCTCTCAGCCTATTCTACTTCAATCTGATAGGTATCTACACATTAAGCCTTACTTTTTTTAAGCTCTAAAGCATCTTAAAGATTTTAATTTGTGTTTAAACAATTTTTTAAACATTCTAAACATTGTATTCAAAAATTAGAATTATATGGCAGTAGGTGATAGACAGGAACACACTGCTTCATCTTATATTATTTCCATGATTGAATTTTTCTTCTTGAAAATAATTTTTTAATTTTATGTTTATGTAGGAACTTAATTGCTATGCACAACTTTTATATTTCACTTTTATCCTGGTATTTCATTATTACTTCTGAACATTGTTTTATATTTATTATAGAATACATATTAGTTCAAAGCTTAATTTTTATTCATTCATTTTTATAGTTTTATTTTAAAATTAATCCTTGTCTTTTGGTATGAGTCAAATAAGTTAGTCCTGGCAAAATAAGTGTTTGTGTAGGTTTAGTATAGAAAATGGTCATATTCGGCCTACTTCAGGGATGTAATACTGCCCTGGTTTTTTATTAAGAGACATTGGCTCTAATCAATATTTTCTTTAAAATATATTAAAAAGGGGGTTATTAAATCCCCTTATATATTAAATAGAAGTTAAGGAGTGCATTAAGGATTTTCATAATTCCACCAGTGTTGACTTTTATAAAAGCTATCCAATGTATTTTTTAATTAAAAATATGTCATCAGGGAAAGTGGGAAGAGCTGTTTCTAGTAGGTTGTTAAGCATCACGCTGGCTATGTCATGAATCAGGCTGTTACCTATGGCTAGTCTAGAAATTTGTTTTTAGAATTTGTTTAGATTCAGAGGTTACCAGTGTTTAGCAAAGAGGTAGAATTTGTTAATAAAAAGTGTGTGACAAAGTATATATAGTTAATTATATACCAGTTCATTTTAACTACAACAAGCGCTTTGTCAATGGGAAGGTTTGGGAATAGGCTCTTTGTATCCAAGATCAAGGAAGTAGGAACTTTTAGTGTTTTAATTGTTTTTTGTGAGAGTAAGGAGTTTATTTATGTTAAGAGCATTGTGGTGACTTAATGGCCTTTAGAGATGAGAATAAGAATTTCCTGGAAGGGAATTGTTATTGGAAATGATAGGGCATTTGAAATAATAAATATTTGAATTTGAATTAATTGAACAAGTCATATTGAAATGATAAGGCATAATAAATTGTAAAGTTTTTAACTAAGGGAAGTCATTGGGTCAACTAATGACTATATGTATAAAGTCAGGGTGTTAGATTTTTATAAAATCTAAGTTTTCTACAAGAAATTTTATTTTTAGCTTTCTCATAAAATTGTTATTTTAATATTATTATATTGTATTATATTTCATAGAGACTATTAAAATTAAATAGGCTTTTCTATTTTGTGTTTCAGACGCTGTACAAATCACAATCAGAACAATTAAAGGATGAAATAGAAGAGAAGTGCAGAAGTATAGTTGAGTTAGAGGAAGAGCGAGGATCATTGGCACATCAGCTTCAGCTTGCATTGGCGAGGGCAGATTCGGAAGCTTTGGCACGCTCTATTGCTGAGGAAACTATAGGTGATCTCGAAAAAGAAAGAACAATGAAGGAGCTCGAGTTGAGGGAGTTGTTGACTAAACATAGATCTGATACAATGAACAGGGAATCTACTATAACTAGTGTATGTAGTTATTAAAGCTATTTTTGCACCAATTTTTCTATGTTTTTTTATTGCACATCGACTAGTAGTCATTAGTACTTTTATTTTAAATAATTTTGTTTTTATGACAGAAAATCATGCTTACTGTGAAGTTACTGATCATAACAGGCACATCATACTTATATTTTGATGACAATTATATCATTAACAAATGCATGTGTCTAGCTTTATAGATTGTACCACATCTACCATAGCAAATTATTAATCTCTAATTATTCTTTTGTCTTCTTTTAATTCACAAATAATATATTTATATCTAATAGAAAATCATAGGTTTTTTGAATAATTTTATTAGATCTTTGAAGCCTTTATTTTTAAGACATTTTTCTTCTTTCAAATATTTATATAATAACTTGATTTTTGTCTTTATTTTTTCTTCTTTTTTTTTTTTTTTTATTTTAGTATAAAGAAAGAGAAATTGATCTGAAGAAGAAAATAGATCAACTAGTCAAAGATAATGATGAGTACACCAAAAAGATTGAAGTTATGGAAAAAGGTAACTCAGCTAAATTTTGTTTGTTGTGATTAAATAATAGTGAAACATAAAGTCTCTTCTAATATATTCTGGTAGATCTGAAATTCCAATTAGTAGCATCCTAGGATACATAGTTTTATGACAGTTTTACTAAATTTAATAATAAGAAAAAATATTTCATTTATGAAATTCTTGGTCTTAGATTTTTTTTGTATTTATATTTAAGGGTATGTATTTCTTAGTCATATAAATTTCATGCAAATGTAGTTCCTATAGTAATTTATTATTAATTTATTTATTAACCTTAATTTTTGGTGGAAGATTCTCTCGACGATTCAAAGCTATTGAAATTTATCTAGTGAATCTTATTTACCGTTTCTTCTTCCGGGTTGGACCGTGTCAAATTGGTGTGAATGATTTCATTCTCTTTTCAGCCCTGAAGAAGCCATCACATGATGTGCGAAAGCTCGGCAAATAACACCAATTTGACAAGGTCCAACCCGGAAGAAGAAACGGTAAATACTTCTGATGACCGTCGAAGCCTACGTGAATATAGTGAATCTTAGTTGACCATTGATAACATTGTGGAGCAAATGATTGAGATTGAGTAAAACCCACATATACTGAGAAAAAGTTTTAAAAGTTTGCTTTAATGAGAAAACTAAAAGGAATAAGATGTGTGGTTAGGGAGGGGGGGAGATAGGAAATAAGAGAGTGTTTTTGAAAGGAGAAAGGGAAAGTCTTTGAAAGGTTTGAGTGGAAAAGTTACCTTTTGTTAGAAGACCATTAAATTCTGGGAAATTGACCTGCTTAGATGCAGAAGGACAATATGTTGCAATTTTGTAGCAAATTGTTTAATAATAATAAAAATGTTAGTGTGTGCGTGGTAAATGTATGTATGTTTTTTTGTTAATTTTGGTTTATTCTAGGCATTTTTAAATGAACTTAGATGCAAGGCATTCTTCAATGTTAGGCTAGTTGTAAGAAGAGTAAATTTGTCAAATTAAGTGAGTGTCAGTAATAGAGTATTTATAGATTGCAATAATTTTTTATTTTTTCCATATCGAAATATATCAATATAAAAAATGTTAGTCTCTAAAATGTATGTGTGTAAGTTTCTTTTGATGCTCTCAGCTTTTTGTTATGAAATTAGTCATGTAGCTTTAGAAATCAAAACAAAAGGCTAATTTTGTTATTGAGCAAAATCAATCCAATAGGAATGAGAGATTGCCTGAAATGTCTAATGTGAGTAAAAAGTGTTTTTCTATGTAGAGTCTAATAGTTAGTTTAGTGCTATGAAACAACACAGATTTGTTTATAGATAAAAGAAATTCTCTAGGGCTTATGCAGCAGAATTCAACCTTTAAGAGTTTGGATTTACCTGGCCAAAAAAATTTTAATTTCTCATATCGTTTTTAAATGAAAATTGAATAGCTGGGTTCATTAAATAGTGAATCGGACGAATAGGAGTGAGAATTAACTGAAGTCAAGTGCGAATAAAAAAATAGTTATATCATTGCATGGGCATTAATTTAGATTAAAGCAACGAAACTAAACCCAGATTGTAGATTTGTAGGTAACTAGTTTACCGTCGAGTTTTATAATGAGCGGTTTGTCAGGAAGGTCTTGGGAAAAATTTGAACAATTAAAAGAGGGGATTTACCTCAACGAAAAAATTTAATTCAACAGTGCTCAGCCTAAATATTATCTAATATATATACTTATGTAATGTATATTTTTTTTTTTCTCTTAGATGTATTCAAAGCTAAGGCATGCATGGAGGATTATGAGAGACTTGTGAAGCAATTGAAACAAGAACAAATGTTGAAGGCTCAGGCTGTGAACAAATTAGCAGAAATAATGAATCGAAAAGATTTGAATGCTTCTACCAAAGTAAAGGCTAAAGTCTCTTCTGCAGACTTAAGGAGGAAAGAAAAGGAATGCAGAAAACTACAACAGGAACTCACCCAGGTAATTGTTTTTGATATTTTTATTTAGTCCCTCCTACCTTCACTCTTATGAATTAAGAAATTCTTTATCTTTTTCAACAAATAAAGAAAAATGCTACTTTTGTGACACAATATTAATTAAGGGGAACTAATATTGGATTTATCGATTAATATAAGTTTTATATTTGTGGGGGAAGTGTATAAAGTGTGTGTGCATGTGCGCGCGCGTGTGTGTGTGTGTGTGTGTGCGTGCGTGTGTGGGTGAGATAAATAAGATCAGGAGGAAAAAAGAGTGTATTGAACATACAAAAGAAAAAAAATTATATGTGTATACCTAACTTTCATGAGGACGGGAGGGGATCTCTGCTTTCAAAACAAAGAAATCTGTGTAACTGAAATTTGGAAATAAAAAACAAGGTGAAGAAAAATGGGGGAGGGGAACAAGGCGTGAGGTGCAAAGGGATAGCAGTGAATCAACTAAAAGGGGGAATATAAGTAATATGGGAGACAGGTTAAAAAGTTAATGAAAGAGCCTAACAGTTTTTCAAAATGTTGATTCGTGTGTGCGTTTGTTCTGTGCCTTTTCTGTTCTTAGCTTGATTGTGTTATAAATTATTGTGTAAGGTTTCAGTTAGTAAGCATATATAAAATAATATCCTTGAATAACTTCTATTCCTTTGTACCCATAGCCTTCCCTCCTCCTCCCCCTTAACTGTTATGTCTGACTTTACCTTATTTCCATATATATATATATATACTGAAAGAAGAGNTATTATTTCATATATATAAAGTTATTTTAAGAATATTGAACTTGAAAAGAAATATTTCTTGTAAATATCATTTTAAAGATTTTAGAAATATTAACTATTCCAGACCCTGTAAAGTTTGACTTCTTTGTAAAGTACATATTGAAAACTAAAACTGCATTGTCATATGAAAAACACAGAAATATTCATTCTTTTATATTGAATAGCTGATTCCATTATAATGGTTTTTCCTAGTGTCAATAGGTTATAATTATTAAATTTTCCACTTATTTCTGAAAAGGCAAAATATGTATCTTTATCTTGCTAATAAAATTTTCTAAATTTTAAAGGAAACAAAATTGTCTATAAGCAGCTTACAAAATACTGAATATTCATAAACAATTGTTGAGAAAAAATTAGCACAGCTAAACCCTACAGCTGTAAACTGCTAAACTGAATATTTGGATTACTGTGATTTTAGAGTCTCAAGTATGGTTTACATTAAAAACTCTTAGGTATTTATGAAAAGTGAAAAGTCAGTGTTTTTAATATGTGTTTCTTATTTTTATATGTTTAGGAAAGGGAAAAATACAGCCAAGAAGTAATGAAATGGCAGAAAGAGGTGCAAGAACTTCAGGCTTCCTGTCTTGAAGAGACTGCTCTTAAAACTAAACTCCAGATGGAGCTGGATTCAAAAGATGCAGAAATTGAACAGCTTCAGATGAAGCTTACATCCCACTGCAGTGAAACAGCTTCTCTAAGTAGTGCTGACAATGATGCAGATGATACTCTAGGTATTTTAAATTTGCATTTAGAATTATTTTATTTTTGATCATTGGCAATATGCTCATTTTTGGTTAAGTGGAGACCAAATTTTATAATTTAAAACTGAAGATCACTTTATTGATTTTTTTTTTAATTTAATGCATTTTTAAAAATAATATACCCAAAAATATTTAAAACATTAAAAACATGTATATTTAATGAAAGATTTGAAAATAAATTTCTATCCGTATCATTAAAAATCCTTATTTATTTTATGGCAACATAATTTTGTGCATATTTTTATTTTCTAACAATTAACACTATTAATGTTCACTCTGGTAACAAATTATGCCATTTATTAATATGTATAAGTGTACATGTGTACGTGACTTATGTGTCAAGTCACAATTGTGCTTCTGGGTTTTATCCCTAAATGAAAATTTTATTCTATTGTTTCTAATTTTTTTTTTTAAATTTATGATTTAACATTTTCAGGGTAGTGATCCATGTTATCTAAAGAGACACTCCCACACATTAGTAAATCATCTCATTGGAGTTGTTGTTTTTTTTTTTTTTCAACTATTGAGTTCCTATCAAATGATTTTTTTCTTCAGGTGCAGATTCTAGATTGGAAGGCTGGTTGTGCATACCACAGAAGCAGAATATTCGTAAGCATGGTTGGAGGAAGCAGTACGTTGTTGTTTCTTCTAAAAAGATAATATTTTACAATTCAGAGAGTGATAAACTCAATACTGATCCAGCTCTTATACTTGATCTCAGGTATGGTATTGTGTGCTTTTCATTGTTTGGTAAATAATTTCCTAATAGTTGTAAATAGCATTTACATTATGAGTCATTCATATTTTTAATTACTCATAGATGAAACATTTAATAAATGAAAGAATTGGATTTGGCCAAAATTTAAATTTGTTTTCAATTAATTTTTTTGAGCTAATCAGAATTAAATTAAGAAGTTATTGTACAGTTCTATTGCATTTAAATATTCCCATGGTATTATAATGGTGGCTATTAAAAATAACTCATTCTAAAATACATTCAATTTTATTATATCTGGTGCATTCAGAAGTTATTCTAAGGATAAATTAGGGAAAAAATTAAATAAAAAAATAAAAATGAAAAGCTATTAATTTTAGAAACTATTATTTCACTTTGCAATGTTATATGGTTTAAAAGTATCCTAAAACACTTCAAATATACCACAAAGAATGGGGGAATAAAACGTTTGCATATTTAGAAAGATGTCTAAGGCTTAAAATGTTTTTGAGACCATTCTTGATGCTCTCTATGCCAAATAGGCTACATGTGCATTATTATTTCTATAAGTGTATCTAGAATATTGCCTAGTAGTCAATCCCTAGTACCATTTTTCTTTCTATTCGGCAAAAATGTGTTTTTCAATAAATTTTCAGGAAAGCTGCATTATGTACTACAATAATAATTATATTTAAAAATTTGAAATCCAGTTAATGCTTAAGATCTATTATATACACTCAGTTGGATCAAAAGCTTTATTACCTTACAAAATTTCACCATCCGAAGCAACTGTGATGCTTGCTGTTTCCTACTGCTACACAATTTTTTTTTTTTNTAAACAAACAAACTGTAATTTTAACCTTTTATAATTATCTTCCATTATTGAGATGATTTCATTATCACAAAAGTTGAGCCTAAAATTACTAATTCAGTCACAATTGATTATTGATCTTGGTTCAGTACAAGTCTCCGAGAAAGCTGTTCTTTATTCTCGGCTCTTCAGTCTCGATGGAAGTCTGCCGAAAGACAGTAGCCGTAAATTGAAAAGTAAGGATTCACAACTTTCCCAAATCTAATTGGCTAAGTTTTGAAGAAAGCTTTTGGAGTAAATTACCCAATCTGTCGAAGGCCAGGCAAGGGGAAAATTCCTTACCGGTCAACAATTATCTATTAAAATTTATATTATGTAATCAGATTAGAAATACATAGAGAAATGACAATATCCATAACCAATACATGGTTGATTACAACTTTGCTGAATCCCGTAACTTCACTTCTTATCTTCCTTTATCTTTATGTACACCCCACCTCTAAAACGTTATACCGTTCATCCATCACATTAATAATATAATTTATTATCATACCTTCTATTCTCAGTCTTCATTGGTTTCTGCAAACCATCTTCTGTTGGCGAGCGCTTTCGGACATTGTCCATCTTCTTGGCTGAATACATGTGTTCACTGTCACTGTCTGTATTCAACTTGAATACAGACAGTGACAGTGAACACATGTATTCGGCCGAGAAGATGGACAATGTCCGAAAAAATATTAATTTAGTTGTGGTGTGTTATCCCCCGTAAATTTTAAACAATTCCTTCGCATTAATTGTTTAATTGATTAGTGAGTCAGAGAGAGAAGGAAACGATTAAGAAAGATGGTAAAAATCTCTCAGTCGGCTTTTCTTTTGCTTGGCTGGAGAGTACTTCAATTAGAGCTTTTAACCAGACAATACTTGTTTCCTTGTAAACGTTCCTGTAGGCATGCAATTTAGTAGTTAGTTTTTTAAACAGTTATGCATTATTAAATAAATAAATTTAAGTATTTCAGATTTTGTCACAAAACATTATTTCTTTATTTTTCAGTAAAGTTTTCCATGTTCGGTCAGTTACTCAAGGTGATGTTATTCGTGCAGATGCTAAAGATATTCCTAGGATATTTCAGGTACTATTTTATACAATCATACCTACACACAACACTATATATATATATATATATGATTAGTTAGGATTATCTACTGCACACACACATATATATATATGTGTCTTCAACCGGGTTAAAAATAAACAATTTACAATTTTGAATGATTACTATCAATAAAATTAATAAAACTATTATGAGAAGTCTTAATAAGTTAATTGAAATTTTAAAACAATAATAATAAAAAAATAATAAAATGTATAATTACTTATATGTGACACATAGTAAATGTTACATAATAGTTTTATTAATTTTATAAGTAGTAATTATTAAAAGTTGTAAATTATTTATGTGTATTTTCATTCCTGATGAATAAAAAATTTATTCTCGAAATATTGACCTAAACTAAAATAATGGACCAAAATCCTTAATAATCAACTAATTTTATCTGAAAAGCTGATTGATATCTCTCACACAGTCACATATATATATTTATTTATTTATTTATATATCAACAAAAAACACCTACTAATAATCTCTGCGGTCAAAAACTCTCCACTTTTAGTGTAAAATATATAAGTGTCATATAGTGTATTAATTACAATTTAAAATAGTAATAGAGATTTATTATAACTCTAGAAGGGTGATTAAAATATTTTTGTATTAATTTTAGCTGCTCTATGCGGGGGAAGGGGAGGCAAGGCGACCTGATGAAACAGAAACAAGAATAGTTGATGACAAAACTAGCACTCTTGCCCTGTCCTTTAAGGGTCACCTCTTTGTACAGATCTCATTTCATATGCCTACCAATTGTGAAGTCTGCCCGAAGCCTCTTTGGAATGTATTCAGGCCTCCCTCAGCTCTGGAATGCCGAGGTAAATATTTTTATATTTTTGTGAAAGAAAATCTCGAATGAAGATTTTTTTTTTACTTTAAAGTATTGAGTAGCTATTCTAAACTTTAGAAGTATTCATGCAACTTTCTTGTTGTTCATATTATATTTGCTAATTTTCAGACAGATTTTTTTATCTTTTATGTAAGTTTGCCTTCTCACTTTTAAACTACAAATATTGGATTATTTTTCCTTTTATACATTCATTGAAGATAATATCCTCAATCATTACTTTAAACTCTTTTTCTATTATTATGTAAAATCTTATTTTTGTGTTAATTCAGTTATTTTTTTCATCTATGTCTTTTATATTTTTCTAAAGTTCTTAAGGCCTCTACATCTGTGATTTTTTTTCTTTTACAATATTTTGAATCCTCAAATGAGTAGGTAACTATGTCCATGTTTGCCAGAAGCAATATAATTATCTGTTAATATATTCTTGTGACATTGTTTGCAATCAATAAATATTTTACCTTTGGCAAGTTTTGTATTGTTCACTGTGATGGCTCCAGCCGGAAAACATCACGTCCAACTACTGTGTTCTCCTTAATGGGTTCGCAAAAAAAAAAAAAAAAAAAAAAAAAAAAAAAAAAAAAAAAGCACTCCATTTATATTTTATTTATAAGAAGTATTTCACTATTTCTATTTCATTGATAGTTTCTGCTACAGTGTGCCCAATATCTGAAGGCCCTCAGAACTGGCCTAAAACACTTTAACAGATACTATATACACAATGCTGGGCAGGTAAATGATCTCCGGACAGCCAATGCTCTCGGATCTGAAATACTATTTTCTGTTAAAGTGTTTTGGACAGCTCTGAGGTTCCTTCAGATGTTGGGCATACTGTAAATTATACAAACCATAAGTAAACAATGGATTTTGAATAAAACCTTCCTTGCTCATATTATTTCCTGTAGTGAATTTAGGTTATTTAAATTTGAGAAATATTTTTGCATTTTCAAAGATCTATGTTTTAAGTAAAAATAAATCCTTGTTTTTTTTTTGTTTCTTCTTTCAAAATTTTCTTATTATACTTGATTTATCATTCAAGGTTGTCATATAAAGCTACATCGTGAACATTTTGACAAGAAAGAGGAAGCCATAGCACCTTGTAAATTGAACTACGATCCTAATTGTGCTAAAGAACTTTTACTTCTTGCTTCATCAACTGAAGATCAAAAACATTGGGTTATGAGGCTGTCAAAGAAAATACAAAAATCTGGTTATAAGGCAAATACAACTGTAGATGGAGGTGCAAGGATATCTCCTAGGTAAGTTTTTGTGCCTGCCTTTTTCCCTCATGTATGTTAACTTTGCAATAAACAGTGTATTCATATAGACTATCTGAGGCATCTGGCTAACCAAGAGATATTCCGATCTCTTAATCCTGGCACTGTGGGTATATTTCTAGATAAAAGCTTGCCCAGAGCCATTGATGCTCCGTAGATAGCCCCTCCCTTAATGACTCTAAGTAGGCTAGAAAGGATAAATAATTTTTTTTTGTATTTGTAAAATTTTGTCTGACACTATTGCACATGGATTCTTTTATGCAAATTCTTCCTTTAATTTTAATACAAATTTAAAAATTTTTTTGTTTAATAATCAAATCACAAATTTTAATCTAGGCAAAAATCATACCTTCTATTATCAGTCTTCATTGGTTTCTGCAAACCATCTTCTGTTGGCGAGCGCTTTCGGACATTGTCCATCTTCTTGGCTGAATACATGTGTTCACTGTCACTGTCTGTATTCAACTTGAATACAGACAGTGACAGTGAACACATGTATTCGGCCGAGAAGATGGACAATGTCCGAAAGCGCTCACCAACAGAAGATGGTTTGCTGAAACCAATGAAGACGGATAATAGAAGGTATAATAGTTCTATATTCATTGGTAGTGAAAATAACCTTTTAAATTATTTACCTAGGCAAAAATATTGAGGATTTGCAAATGGTAAAAAATTCTCTAGAGGTCATGCCTATTGTTTTTAAGCATATTGTTTCAACAGCTTACCTGATAAAATCATGTCACTGAGAATGTGTTTTAAATTAGACCTGCTTTACAATAACCTTGGAAAGCTATGTTTACATTTTAAATTAATAAACCTTTTTTCCTATAAGTAAATAAGTTAAAAAATATGGACGCACATATTCAGAATATGCTTGGCTTCTCCTCAAAATTTCTCAACTTTTACTCAGCTAGAAATAGTACTATAGTAGTGCCTAATATAAAACATCAGTATTAAGTGATAAAAGCTATTTCAAAGTACCAAAAAAATTACTGTTTCACGAGTTAAAATGCAAACCCTTGAAATGCTGATAACCCACTTCGATTCTCAATTTTCAGTACAAATATCTTTAAAATATAATAATGACAGCTCTAGTTTGCTAATATCAAGGTAAATTAATTAGAATGTTTGTTTTCATTATATTGTTTTGAGTGTAATCTATGTTGTCTTACTTTAGCCACGTTTATGCCAAATTGTATTCGTTTTCTTTTGTTATATTATTCATTCTCCGTTGTTTTCAGGGCTAGGTTTCTTCCAAGAATGACAAGTTATCCTCCCTTTGATTGAATCTTTTCTCTCTCAAAAAATGGATTATTTATATTGCAATTAATTTTTTTTTTCCAAGGAACAGTAAGTTCCTTAAAGAATTTTGTTTTTATCATCTTCTGATTTTTTGTGCATGTGGTTTATTTGGTATAATATTAATTTAATACAAACTAAACAAATTTAATTGTTTTTTTTACAGTTTTATATATTTTATTTATTGTTTATAATAAATTTTTATATAATGTCCTTTGATTTTGATGTGGAAGGAGTGATTGCATGTTTTTTTTTGTGTGATCTAAAATGGCTTCCAAGTGTGCAGATGAAAATATCTACATTTATTATATATCTATTTATGTATTTTTAAATACCCACTACTGCTATTACTAAGTAGGGCTGCTAGGATGGGCGCAGGCTTTCAACTTCTTCCCATTCTTTCCATAATAAACAATGCCCTTCCCTTCCAGTTCTTGACTCCCTTTCTCTTTTACATGCTAAAACTTCTTGCAATTAAACAAAATAATAATTCATCTAACAGGTACAGTGTAGGGTATCATAAACTTATTAACTGTTCCTCAGCCTTTTAATTGTCAGTGTGTAACCAGTATTTTTGGCAAATAAATTAAGCTTTGATGATATATTAGAGAAACTTTTTTATAAGCTACATCCAGAAGTGATATTCTTGATAGTTGTTGCCATTTATCTCTTTTTTGAAGATGGGACAAACTCTCTGGCATTTGCTCTCCTTTCCAAATGAGAGATATTAGTCTGAATTTCTGCCAGGATCAGAAATATAAAATATGACAATATTGATGGGTAATTATTTTATTTTCATTTCAACTTAACTTGTAAGTCATCATCGGGACTGTAATACACTTATAGCATTATATATTGGGATGAATAGACAGAGATGTGGTATTTTATTTTATAGAAAAATATTTACAGATTAAACTAAACAATACAAATTTGAATTGTAAAGGTCAATATTATGTATAAAAACTTTTTATGCACCGATATTGATGTTCGGAGAAATCTCTCAGGGAGGTTTATGGTCACACTCTAGAGTGCAGAACTAAACTGTGAGACAACTGAAAAGGGGTGGGAGGGAGGGTTTGTAGGTAATAATGGTCGGATTAATGCTGTCAAAGGAAAGTTGGAAAGTCAGATGCCAGGTATTATTTAGCTTAATTTTTCTGTTGAATTATTAGGAAAATATTACAATAAGCTGAGGAAATGTTCTCTTTGTCCTGCCTATCATTAATAGAGGTTAGGATTCAGATTGGTGTGCACCCATTCCATAATCAGCCTTTTCTTAAAGGAAAGGCTCAGAGGCCAGGACATTAGCTTGATTAAAAGCAGGCGTGTGGTTCTTGCTAATGGCATGAGAAATTGTATTATGAGGGCCAAAGAAATTGTATTATGAATATTAATGCTGTATTCATGTTGTTTTAATTCTCTATTTAGATGGTTCTTTATTTGGCCAATATATGAAACCGAACAATTATTATCTGGACATGGAATTCGGTATATAACTTTGAACTATAATTGGAAATAGTTTTGGGATTTTTCAGGGAAGTATAAAATTTTTGTAATTTATGTGGAAGCCTAAATGGAGGTTCTGCAGGTTAGACTTGATGTGTTTTTTATTTATTTTATCTGTAAGGAAAGGAATGTAGGGTAGAGAGTGATAAAGAGGTACAGGAATAGGTGAGGAGAGAGAAGAGGACAAAGAGGAGACGTGATTGTCGTGGAGATGGGAAAATTTAGATATTCCAATGGAAAATTTTCCAGACATCACTTCAGTACATATAAAGTTTTTATATATAACATTGACATTTATAGCTAATATTCATATTTATATTGTTTAGTTTAATCTGTAAATTATTTTTTTCATATAACATACCACATCTCTGTCTATGTCTATTCATTCTATAATTCTATAGGTGTATTGTATTTTAGAGCTGATGTGTATACAATGTGTATTGTATTTCAGACCTGATGACTTACAAGTTAAATCAAAATGTCGGCTAATAATAAAATAATTGCCCAACAATTTTGGTTTATTTTATTTTTCTGATCCTGGCAGAAACCCTGACTAATTTCTCCAGCATTATGCCATATAATTCATCGAGGAGGGTTTCTCCCATATTTTTGATAATTTTTATTGTCAAGTGATCTACCGGGGCTCTATTTTTTTAATTCTTTCTATTGCCTTTATAATATTATTTTTAATGGGGGGGAGGGGGCTCTATTTCACTTGGTGTTTCCACTATTTGTTCCAAGATTAAAGGTCATTAGTGATCATTATTCACATTCAGCTGTTTATTGTTCTCCTCCATCTGCAACTTGATATTTTTTTCCTGTTATTTTGCCTTATTTATTCTTGTACTTATTGAGCTTATTTTTTTATTTTGCATCATGGTAACATTATTTACCCCCCTTATTTCTTTATTTTTTCCTCATATTTTTTAAGAGTTGCATTTTTTGGTATGAAGGATTTTCTTGGCTTCTCTACAGCTTCTTTGATAAAAGTTATGGTTCTGCCTCATGGAATTTTGTTGTACAGCTATTAGTAGTAAGTTCTTTGTTTAGTGTTCTTGTTTATTGTTTTAGATAATTTTTGACAAACCATTCTTTGGCTCTTCTTCCTTTTTTACATAATATCTTTTCAGTCATTTCCCAATTGTATTTTTGATTAAATCCTTCTTCATCTTCTGCATTTTCATTGCTGGCTAATTCTGCCTTTGCATTTCAACAGCCCTTTCTTTCAAATTCTACCACTTCACCAGAATTTTTAAACATACTTTCCATTTTTTTCTGCTGAGTTGTTTAACTTAATTTATGAACAATGTTCCCTAAATGTAATTTTATCACTGCTACTATAATTAGTTCAATTAGGGTAATGATATTCTTGTTATATCTTAGTTATGTGAAAGTAAGTTACAGATATTCTTGGCTCCCCTATGACAGAGTATGAAATGAGAGTAGTTATTAGTTCAACTACAAAGTACCGAAAATAATTAACACAGTAAACTTTTAACATTGGCTTCCACTAATTTCTAGTGTGTTTATTTAATATATACAATAACACTGGGGAACAATTTGAAACTCAATTTCTGTTGAGTCAGATTTTATAGCTGTTCTATATTTTTGATAATTAGGCATGCTGGTTTCAAAACTGTTTTTAGTTTTCTTCTATCACGTCACGTTCGGTTTCTGCTGGGCTAGACCCTCCTGTTTAGTTATGCCTGTTATACTGTGGTGAAACGTTGTGTGTCGGTAAGCAGTATTTAGTATTTTGTTAAGGAGGTGTACAGAACTACACTATGTAAACTACACAACACACTATGTGTTTGAACTAAAAAGTTTCCTTAGGCTACCTCTGCTCCTACACATCGAAAGTGTGAAAACAGCCCCGATTCGTTTTGTTATATATGTGGCAGTTTTACCATTCCCAGTCAAAGGACAAACATCAGTACATTTGTCAGAAAAGGCATAAATAATAAAGGCATATTTTAAAGTAAAACTTGGTGATCAAGATAAAGCATGGGCATAAAGTGTGTAAACAGTGTGTTGAGGGTTTACGGATGTTGACCAAGGGAACACTTGCTAAGCTTCCATTTGGTATACCTATGATTTGGCTCGAGCCCAGAGATCATTCAAGTGATTGTTACTTTTGTATAGTGAAAACATCGGGATTTAACAAGAAAAACAAATGTAAAATAGAGTATCCTAGTTTACCGTCAGCTATATGCCCAGTAACGCATTCAGCCGAAGTCCTCCGTTTTCAATGAATTTTCCTCTTAGGAAGCAGGGGAACACAGATATGGCATTCAAAAACATTGTTAAAGACTTTCTTGGAAATACACGAGCATTGAATTACTTCGAAATTGTCCAGCAACTCTTGGAAAGCTTCCAAAAGCTAGGTTGCAACATGAGCATTAAATTGCATTTTTTTTTACAGCCTCCTTGCTAATTTCCCGGACAATCTTGGTGCAGTGAGTGATTAGCAGGGAGAGCGTTTCCATCAAGATTTGAGGGTCATGGAAGCAAGGTATCAATGTAGATGGGACATACATATGAAAGGCTAACTATTTTTGGAGCATCAAGCGCGAATATACTCAAACTAAACACTGTACTGAAGTACTGTTCATAAATTAAACAATTTTATATTTATGAACTCGATTTAACTTACATTAAATGTTTTGTAAACTGTATATTTGATACGCTTTTACTTTATGTTCTTTTAAATGCATGATTTTTATGATTTCTGAGGATATCCTGTAGTTCAAAAAGTTGACGTGATAGACAAAATCTGCGGTTATTCTCATATTCAGACGTCAAGAATTAGTGAAAAAACAGTCAGATCTAACTCAACAAAAAATGTGTTCCCTAGTGTAATCATTAGTTTGAGTCAACTATTGGTAATAAATTAATTTTTTATTATTATTATACATATGTCAATTATATTTTCAGAGAATCAACAAGGTCAATGTTGAAGCCATATATAACTACCCAACAGAAGTCAGCCACTCTTCCTGCAAATTCAACGACTAAGTGATAACTACCAGGTGCCTTATATAGCTCTCAATGTGATATCAGCTTTTTCTTTTTTACTGATAACATCTAACCATGTAACGTCATTACTACAGCTACCATAGCTTCATTATGGGCACCAGCAACTTTTAAGTATTTTTCTGGATTAATTGAATTTCCTATGAACTTTTCTGCCAGCTTCTACAATATTGTGATAAAAATGTGCCTTTTCGTTTTAATACTGGTGATATTCTATTTATGTGATAGAAGTATGAGGAAGGATGGTTGGTAGCTATTCAAATTTTGAATGTTCATCATGAAGATACAGTAAAGCTCTCCAAGTTATACATTTTCCCAAATGTGCTTTATTTTCTAATCTAAATTTTTTTCTTTAATCTAATTTATATACATATTTTACTCTAAACATTTCTCTTCTCCTCTCCCTTTTGTTCTTTTTTTTACAATGGTGTTCTTAATCCAGAATCAATACTTTAATTCCCTGAAGATTAGAGGTACTCTGCAATGACCCTAAAAATATTTAATTTTTGCTTCCTGAAATGAAACAATTCTTTTTAACTCTACCCTCAAGTATTTATCTTCTACAGATATACAAAGCAGTCATTAGAACACTTGGATCCTGAGTCATTGCGATCCATTTTTCTTTTTAATGGCTAAATGATAGTTTTATGAACTGTATATTTTTTTATTATATATTAGACACAATAACTAAGGCCATATGCATCCTTGAAGAAAGTGTTAAGTTTCAAATGTCAAGAATTTTTTCAGAATACGTCTTGGCTATATTGGAGATACGATGAATGATAGTATCATGAAGCAGTCTACATTTTTTTAGATATGTTTTAATAAAATTTATGGTATTATAAAGTTTAAATGTAATTGGAGTACTTAAAGGTTGTATATTATTAGACTGAAATTATTCTGCTGATGCCCATAAGACCAGCTCAACTTCAATATTTATATTATACTACTTTTCCCATAAACTTTAAAATTACTGGTTTTGCCTTTCGACATGACCATAAGAAAAAAATTTTAATACCTTCCGACTGAATAGCCATTTTATACTATTATTAATGTTTCAATTTAAATCATATAATAATTATACCATTGTAAATCGTTAATGCTTATGTTTTAGCTTTTATTTTTAATGTATATACATATGCTCTTATGTAAATATTACCTTAACTGCTTTGTATTCTCTATAAATATAACTAGAAATCATGTAAATAGTATTGTATATATTGTTTTTATTTTATACGCTTATTTGTATCATGTTTATACTTGTTTTCAATTAAAACTGTTGACATAAGTAACAACGAATTAGTCATTTTGTTATGAGGTCTTAATCTAGTTTAAGCTAAAACAAATAAATGGCTCAGGGTATGAAAATCAATTTATAATTCTGATACGAGCTTTTAAGAGGTCATTATTGTTATTTTTAGTGAAAGAAATGATGAATCCAGTTAATGTTTCTCTTGTCTTATAAATTGCTTGTTATTTAGTTGATAATACAGCAATTGGAAGGTTGGTAAAGTTGGATAAGTATTAGCTCAACTAGAATTTCTGTGGAAATTATCACTTTCAAATTAGTTATTGTAGAACGGTTTTATTTCTTACAGCTATTGAAGAAGTAGAAGTGAATTGGTGAATGAAAAATGAATAAGAATTATAAAAGTGCAAAGTAGTTTTAGATTTTGACTTGCAAAAGTAGGTCTTGGGTCATATATTGTGCACTATATTGCAACTAAAATGTTTCCCTTGCTTCTTATGTCCATGAAAATACCAGCTTGACTACTGCATTGCCATACTAATTTTTCTAAGTAAGGGTGTATCTCATTATTAAGTACGTTTTAAAGATTTAATAAATATTTACATATATCCCTCCGAGTTTGATGATTGATCAATGATTTTCTTTTCTTCTGAAGTTAACCATTTACTCCAGTGGTATTCATATTCATTAATCAATCTTAAAAAGTAATAGTTAATAACCAAATGAAACTGGTAATTTACTTTTGATTTTTATTAATTATCAATTTAGACTGTCAAATTTCAGGGTACTGGCTTGATATTTACTTTTTGGGGGGTTAAATTGGCATGTCACATTTAATTTACAGGATGATGAATGACAGTAGTTTTAATGATCATTCGTTAGCTAAGCATCATTCAGAGAAAGTATTTTATTTACACAGTGTTTATAATGATGTTTAATGTAGTAGAAAATCCCATTTCTTTGAGTGCATGCTTTAGAAATGAGTCTATTTGCTGTAAAGGAAATTTTTTTTCTGAAAAGTGCTAAGGCAATAATAGCTCTTTTACTACCAAAGACAAAAAAAAAGCAATTAAAAACCACTCCAAAGAAGAACTAAAACTAAACTTATGCCAGTTTGATGTAATATAATAGTCAGTATTCTCTTTTGTCAATTCACCATTTGTTTTTATTAGTTACAGCTCTCTTACAAAAGAATGATATAAAAATCCTATTATCTTGTTTAGCATTTTTTACCAAAATGGAATAAATATGTAAGCCCATCAGGCATATCTGATGTATTTTTTTATTGCAGTAATTATTAAATTGGCATGTCACATTTAATTCAAATTGATAAAGTTATTTTATATTTGCCAGTTATGATGAAAAGAAATGTCATTTGAGATTCAAAAATCTGAAACTAATTTAAAAAGATATCTTTATTATAAATAATAAAAGAATGCAGAGCTCTTCTAATTGTCGTATGAAAGTTTTTTATTACCATCATGAAATTTCTTTATGCCGGTTGAATATTTGTTTTCTTTGCGCTTTCGAGAAGTTATTCAAATGGTGTGGAAACTGGTTTTCATCATTTCACCTCTTTTTTTATATATATGTGTTAGTGTTCCTCAAGTGTAATTGAAACTTTATACCTTTATTTGTCTGAAAAGTTTTACAAGTGGAATTAACATTCTTCTGAGCCATAATAACATCTACTATAGAGTTGTGCTCCATCCATCCAAGAAAACAATTACAAAATTTCATGAAGGTTGTGTTATTTCACTGAAATAATTTTGAAATATTTTTTTATATATTTATTTATTTATTCTTTCAGCAAATTTTTGATCCTAAAGTTTTTATTTTTTATGAGTGTATCTTTGTGTGTTAAATTGTGATTATTGTCCATTTTATTCATTTGAGCTTTATACATAGTTGAAGTTTTTTCTGCTTTTCTCGTGCTCAGATTGTAGTTATTTTATTTTATTTTATTTTTTTTAATTTAACTGTGCAATAATGTTTGTTACATTTCCTTTAGTGTTACAAATTTGTTTGTTCAGTTTTTAATTATTATAGTAATGCTGGGTAAAGGACAACGAAATTAAATTATTAGTAATTATATATATATATATTTGTAATTGTGATGAAGTACGTCAGCCAATTAATTCTCTGATGATTCATGGACTTGGTTTTGCTAAATCATCCTTAATTCCATTTGCCACAAACTTATTAATACTTGTTATTCACAGTATCCATTATAAAATGATCTAATGTATTATTAAATTTTAAAATAATCCATTTTTAATTGTATTATTCTAGTTTTAATGGTTCTGATTAAAATATAAACTACAAGAGTACTTGATTTTCCTTCTGGATTAAAATTTCTGTAAAACTAAATTAGACATTATATTAAATTCTCCAGATAAAATTTTCTGGTAATTTCAATTCCTGAATTATATTATATTGGCTGTTGTTTTGTGATTAATCAAAATCTAGTTGGTTATAACAGTAATCCAAATGCTAATTCAAAAAAGAAATTATTTAAATAAAAAAAGTTAAATTTTATAAGGAAGAAATGTATGTAGTTATTTGGAGAGAAAAAAAAACAGCAGTTTTTTTTTTCAAAGAGTAATTTTGCCCTTTTGTTGTTAAACATTAATTTTTAAAAGAAAGTATCCCTTCTTATTGTAACCTTGCATTATTGGAAATTCACATAATTTTTTAATATGGTTGCATAATTTTGTTCACAAAGACTTCAGTGAGAATGTTTTGTGGTTTTCACATTGCAGTGGAATTTCTACTATGGGTATTAGTTGTCCTAATGTTTTACTTTTAACTCGCCTGACCTAATGCAAGAATATAAGTGTGGTTACCAACTATTTGGATGATTAATGAACAATTTTATTTCTTCTTAAATAATTGTATAAAAATAGTTTTTGTAATCAACTTTGTGAATTGTAAAATTGTTTTAGTAGTCCATTGGCTCTCTTAGAAAGAAAAAAACAATTCTTTGTAATTTTACATATTAATTTAAAAATTTAAATGCGTAGAAGTCCTGCTGAGAAAATTCTTTTAATTCTATAAAATAAACTTTACTCCAAAAGTAGATTTTAAATCATGGACATGATTTTTTTACTATGCATTTGTTTTTAGTCGAATACATATATATAACTAAAAATGTTTAATTATTTAAAATTAAAAAAAGCTTAAATGATTTTTAGTGATACATTCACTTTCAGCTTTTTAAACATTTCAATTATTTATTTATTTTAAGTATCTCATCTATAATTTTTATTTCAAGGTATTTTTTTTATGAAAACGTATTATGGCCTTGTAAAGCCATCAAGCTAGACCATGAAATAAAATTAAGTCTCTGAGTCCCATTATGTAGATTTGACTTCTTGCCTAGAGGTAAACCAGCATTCTTGGTTAAGCCTATTTTTTTTCTTTTTAGTCAACTCTTAATTACTTCCATCACTTGTTGGTTTCAGTAACCATGCACAGATTACAAAACAGTTAAATACGATTAAAATTAAAACAAAATTCTGATTACTTACTATGGGTCATTTATTCATAAAACTGATTCTGACAACGAAAAAGTCAAGGTACATGTTTCTGACCTTTTTGGCTGTTTTTTGTTTTTCAATATAAATTTTAAATGTTTTCTCCATTTTAATTTGCCTACTAACTAAAGTATTTATATCAAGAAACACTCTTTCTGCTTTTATTGCTACAATTCTTGCTCCTCCAGACTATGAATGTACTGTAATAGTGGACAACCATGGCTCACTCTTTACTTCACTTTAAATTCTTCTTTTCTTTCTTTCAAAATGATCTGTTGCCTGACTCAGCCAAAAAAAAAAGTATTTTTATGGGTTGTAATTTAATGTGTTTTGATTTTTAAAATTGTATGTATACAGTTATGAAAATGCTTAATTTTTTTTTCTCTGACTGTACTGAAGTTGTGTCTTAGTGAAAAAATGAATAAATTGATTTCTTTGATGAAATTGCAAAATCATTCACTATAAAGATGTTCCTAGTACATTTTAAGAGATGTACTGACTCTACCTGCTATTCATCATTCGTGCATTTACACCCAAGACTATTTGAGCTTACCTTGTATTTTTAATACTTTAATCAGAATTAACTGATTTAACCATATTTGAGAATAGTTAATAAATGAGAACCGAGAAACAAACTTCAATAGATGTATGGACTGTAGAGCCCTGAGGAAGGAGTTTTAAAATTTTGTTACAGTTAGCAGTCAGAATTTTCAGATAGAATTATGGACAACTAACCTTTTTTTAATTTATTAATTTTCCATTTATCTAGTCAAATATAAATCTATATCTATGGATATCTGATACACAATTATTTGATTGGTTTTGTCAAAGATGCTCAGCCTGCACCTTTATTATCACTTATCTACTATCTATATTCTTGCTGTTTGGCTCCCTTCTTTCTTTATATTATTTGAAAATATAGTGTTTCCACATAATAATATGTCCTTATTTTATTATATCTCTGTTACATTCGATTTTTTATAATTTTATGCAAAACACAGCCACTAATATTCAGTAAGTGTGGGGTCCAGTTATTTTCCAGAAAAAATTACTCATGATAAAATTAAAGAGTTTAGGTATGACTTAAAAAACTTATGTGTTATATGAATAAATATTAGTTTTATTGTGCCATATTGGAAAAGAAAAAAAAATTGTGTCTTTAAACAAAAGTGTCTGTATATTAATTATGTAGACTAATCAAATTTATCTCTTATTTAAATTGAGATTTAAAAAAAAAAAAATGAAATTCAGTTGGTAAACTTATATATAATATATATTTGTGCATGTTCAGCAGAAATTTACTAATATTTATATTCCTATAATTTTAAAGAGTTTTAAACTTAACCTTTTAAAGATTGGAAACATATGTAATTTAGCCGTCTATTTAGTTTGAAAGTTACCCATAAAATAGCAAATAATCAGATATAACCCTTAATTGCTTTACCAATTGGATCAACCGCTCAATTTCTGACAATTTTGTCATTCTTGGAACACATTTGGCTTCCTGAGATGTCAAAATCGTGCTTCCTTCTACCTCATTTAGAACGTTTTGTTAGAAATTTAACTTTATCTCATGCATTTTTATGACTATCACTTTTGAAACATCTAAGTTTATTGTAAGTTATCTTTTATAGAAATCTGTCACTCTCGTGCTCTTAAGCTAAACTCAGTTAGAATTTCATCCCCCACTGAATATTTAGAAAAGAGAAGTATTTAAGACTTGTCTCTTCTCCCCAGATCACTATAATATTGATTTGATTAAATAAACTTTTTTCGAAATATTATGCAGTGTAAAAGATAATTTTAAAGAATGAAGATATAAATCTACAAAACAAAATTTTCTTCAGTTGAAGAGAAATAATAGCTCATTTCCGTTTACTGCATCTTTATATTGTTAAATATAAATACTAAGACCTATCTAATTATAAAATAAAAATACCATTATTCCAAGTCTTTATCACGAAGCTTCTTTTTTTTTTTCTTCTTTCAAAGCAACTTTTGAATTTGAAGTGTGCTGTACATATTTACAGTGTCCCCACTCTGAATATACATTACACTAGCACGATTTGAAGTTATTAATAAACTGACCCAGTCTTAGTATTTGTATTCTTATTTTTGTTCATTGACTACTTTAAAAAAAAAAATTTTATAAGTGAAAGAAATTCAAGAAATTATATAATCTTGTTAATTTTTGCTCCTTCTCCTTCTTCCCATCGTCCATTATCTTAATAAAATTAAATTCTAATGGTTTAGATTTAGTTTAAAATAATTTTTTTTGCCTTAAGATGAATCTTGAAAATTTTTAATTGTTTTCTATGGGTTTCATAATTAAATAAAAATATGCCTAGTGTAGGCAATCTTCTTCAAATTACATCTGGTCTTCATATACTAAGATACAGTGAGACCATCTAAATAAATTAACTTATGTGTAATTATATTTAATATATGAGTCATGTATGTGCCAAGCGGCCACGTATTAAGTAACAAACAATTGTATTTTAATGTGATTTGGGGGGAGGGAATGTTCAATTAACAATGATTAAATATGTTTAATGATCATTGAATAATTAAATGTTTAGAGTGAATATGAAACTGATTAACAATAAATATTTGTATTTTACTTGTAAAAAGTGTACCTTAATAGAATATTGTGATGTTGCCAAATAAGTACAATAGAACTGTGTGTTGGTTCAAGCTTAAAACTAATTTACTTTGGAAATATTAACAATTACTTGGTTGGTTTGGGTAATTGATGTAATTTCCTACATACTTCTTGAAATGATGAAACAAATTAAATTGTTATCATATAAATAATTAATAACTCCATAAATAGTATTTTTCTTTTGTGTGTATGATCATTTATTAAACTTGGATTTTGTGTTAGTGCTTTATATATCAATTAGTTAATTCACTCATTTTTTCTCATTGTAATAATTGACTACATAAATTGTATACCACTGTAAATAAGTTAAATTCTAATGTTGAAAAAAATATAAAACAAAGTGTTTGTGTTAATAGTTCATTTAAAGGAATAAATTGTTACCATATAAATGAGCAGTATATTAATATGGAGAGTTTATGACCATGGAGTTATAGGGAATTTGTTGGGGTTGGATCAATGTTGATCCAAAAAAATACAATTTTGAAAAAGTACACTTTTCAAAATTGAATTTATTTTGGATCAACCTTGACCAAACCCCTGCACAGCAAATTCTCTGCTTGCAGTATGTTAATATTTACCACTTAAAATATCTTTCATAATAATCGCTAAAAATTATTTTTAGTTCATTATTATAACATTCTCAATCAACTCACATTGTTTTAACTTTTTAACCTACCCGACATAACTTATTCAGGAGAGCCCTTAAATTAGCAAAAAATGTATTTTTTATTTTATTTATTTATGATGAACGAATAGAAATGTCTTATTAAGAAAAATATGTTCTACGAAAAAGGAAAAGTTCAAAGGATTTGATTTTTAATTTTTTGTTTCCAAATGTCTATTTTGAAATTAATTAGTATAACCTGCTTGAAAAAATATATTAAATCTGTTATTAATTTCAAGTGTATGAAATTTAGGAAATATTTTTAGAAAGTAGAAACATTTTTATTTTTGACTCTATATTTTTCCTTAAACGTGCTTTCTTTTTAATATTTGTTCAGATTGACATTCATTTATATTATTTGTTTTTATGATTATTGGAAGACTTTTTTTTTTTAATCAATTTATTCTTTTAAGATAATTTATTTAAAGCATTTGAACCAACACATTCTGTTTAAATCAGGGTAGCTGATATAGAGCCATCCTTTATCGATGTACAATAGAAATGAAATAGTATAATCAATTATATTTATATATTTTGTTAAATTGTAAAAAAAAAAAAAAAAAAAAACCCCAAAAAAAGAGATAAAGAAGGGGCATTACTGAGAATTTTCAAATCTCTGTATGAATGTATTCTCAATGACCAAAGTTTATTTAATTACATTCCTTTGACTGTATTTTTCTTCATTCAAGAAACCTCCTTATCCCAAATTCTTATGTTCAAATTAGTTAAGATGTGTCTCTTAAATAACTAGAATGCTATTATAAGTTTAGTTAATTTCTGTCCAGCCCCATCCATAAGTGTATATAGGACAAGATGAACTTACTAATTACTGGCCTCAGGAAGCACCAGCATTTTATATTACATGTAAGTGAAATTTACTCATTTATATAGTTGGAGAATCTTTCCAGTTGTTTTCAGAATTCATGGAGTATAGTATGATCAAATTTGTGATTAATAAACTCCTTCAAAATTAAAAAAAATCCACAGTATAGACTCTTTTAAATTGGCCCCTTGCAGTGATCAGAAAATCAGTTTGTATGCGATCTAGCCATTGCTTATGAGTATTCAAGTTTACCGATGGGGTAAACCATCTTTTCATCACAAGTACCAATCTTCCAATAACTCTTATCATCAGAGGGGTTTTAAATAAATTTCATAAACTCTAACCTCTTAGCTCATTGCTATCGGTCGAGGTAGATCCAAAAAATACAAATTTGAAAAATTTGTATTTTTTTTATCTACCTTCACTGAACCCCAACAAAAAACATCTAATCTTAATATTTACAGTTACATTCTTATATAACTGTTGTGATATCCACTTTTAGCTAAGAGGCTATGAGAGTATAAACGTAGGAAAAATACATTCCACCCACTATTTCCCTAACACTAATAATAATGAAGATAATGATTACTAGTCATCCTCTAAACCAAAATAATGATTACTAGTCTTCCTCTTAACCCCCTCCTTCTCATCTTGATTGATGAGAAAAAGTAGAATTTAATCCATATACAGTTCTGCAGAGGTAAATAATGAAACTCAATTTTAAAAGCATTATTATAATAACAGTATAAACAGGATTTATATACAGAATAGTGCTATACAATACTAATAATCTATGTATAATATATTTGTAATTACAAAACTCAAAATATTTTTAGTTTTATAATAAAAAAATTTCCGAAGTCTGATTTTAAATATAATATAAGGCCCAACAGGTCGCAGCTAGAAAAGGCAATAGTCTTCTTTAAATCAGTACAAAATTACACGTTAATAAGTTTTCCTGAACACAGCAAGCAAGGGTGAAAAGTTGAAGGAGGACCCACTTTCTCTTGAACTATACTGCTTGACTGGATTTCCCCAAGAAGACTGCTGATTTTGCAAGTTGTGTCTTCAACATCTGAAAGCAAATAAAATAAAATTTTGAAAATTTTATATATATAGTAATCAAGAAGAGATACTAGGCTGTGGGCACACTTCATACTGATAAAGGGCGCGAGATCCCCGAAAATTTTGCTCCTTGTGATATTTTCTCTTTGTGTGGGCACAGCACTCTCTATCCGACCTGTTCTTGATTGAAACAGAAGCAAGTGTTTCATTTTCTTTTTATACTATATAT
>KZ807305.1:200688-213789 GCA_000696205.2 Oncopeltus fasciatus | reverse complement strand
TTTGGTCGATTTTCTCGTTTTTGATCAGTAACATCAAAATCACCACGTTTGAAACGTTGAAACCAACGTTCACATGTCTTGACGGTTGGAGCAAGATCGCCATAAGTCTCAACAAAAATTCGATGACATTCAGATGCCTTTTTCTTTTGATTAAATAAGAAAATCATGACATGCCGCAAATGCTCTTTATTTGGCTTAAAATTAGACATTTTTAACACCAAAGAAAGGTATGATACGTCCACGTAAACGACTTAAAAACAACTGACTTTTGTAAACAAATGACTAACAAACAAAATAGCGTTTAGAGATAAGCAAATCCTTCAATAGGCTAAGAGCGCATTCTATTGGAATTAAAACAACATTTTAAACTTGCATACCTGGTATATGCACACACAGGTGGCAAGACCATCTCCGTTTTAGTCATCGGGAAGGATTGGTGTCTGTCAATAGGGTTTGGGCATATTGATTAGGGAAAAATTGGAGTTTATTATGGAAGAGGGTGGAGATAAGGTCTAAAACAAAGGAATATTAAAATCGTAACAAAGTTTAGAGTTGAATACATAATGTGAAGCATGCAATCGTACTATGGTAAAGAAACTAGACAATATTATTTTGATAACACAACTAATATTCTAGCAGTTAAGCTCGATGATTTGGGTTCCACATGAATTAACAGAAAAAAATGTAATGAACTGAGTTTCTATTTGTGACTCAGTGCTGAAAGTCACATATGACAATAATGTGCAAAAATGTTTGTGATCAAAGCCCAGAGAAGCTTCACAAACCCTTGCAGAGCCTAGATTGTTGTCAAGGGTGGTGATAGAAAGTGCTTGAAGAACTGAAAAGAATTGTTCATCATTAGCAGCTCAAACTTGGGCAAATCATTAACTCGCCTTTACTATCACTGACTTATGCAATTCAAGTCAAAGTTATCATTAGTAAATCAGTTTTATTCCATCGTGACAATTTTAGACCACATATATTTTTAGCGACGATTTTGCTGTTTGGCAAACACATTTGCCCGATGTGTTATTCCATAAATAACCCTACTCTATGTACTTTATTATTCAATAAAAATATAACAATAAAAATACTAAAAACTGGTTTTCTATTAAATTCAAATCTTACATTAATTTTGGGACACCCTATAGAAACTAGATGTACTTTAATTTCTAACCTCTCAACAATATAGATATCTATGTCCTGAACATTTATTCATAAATGTCTCAACCTTATCTTTCACACCAGTTTTGCAAAAGACATTTAATACATATAACAAGTAATACAGTAGTAGTAGTAGTAGATTGAAGGGCAATCAACTTCTAGGTTATTATGCCCTATAAACACCCCACAAGTAATATATATCATTATATTATCAAGCTTTACAGTGTATTTTAATGGCATTTACTGGAAATAACGAAGGAAATTTTTTTTTTTTACAATTGTACTTTTCTTTATTATTAATAAATCTATTCATTACACTATGTTAATAAACCTCTTGTAACTTGATGACAGAGGAGATAAATATATGCATACACAGGTGGTAAGACCATCTCCGTTTTAGTCATCGGGGAGGATTGGTGTCTGTCAATAGGATTTGGGCATATTGATTAGGGAAAAATTGGAGTTTATTATGGAAGAGGGTGGAGATAAGGTCTTAAACAAAGGAATATTAAAATCGTAACAAAGGGTAGAGTTGGATACATAATGTGAAGCATGCAATCGTACTATGGTAAAGAAACTAGACAATATTATTTTGATAAAACAACTAATATTCTAGCAGTTAACTGAAAACAGATTTCTTGCCATAGTATGAGTCACTTTTTCAAACACTTGATGAAAAAATGTATTACTTTTCAGGCTATTCCCCTTTGGGAATGTCAATTCACAAAATACTCAAAACTAGCAATCAATCAGGATCTTTTGGAAAGAATGAACAAATGACATGGTTTATTTTGCATAAAAAAATAATTTATTCTTTTTAAATTATTTCTTCTGGTTATGAATGGAAAGTCATTTAATTTGGAAATTTAATATACAAAATAGGCCTCATAGATATCACTCCTTTAATTAGTGATTGCCGACATAGATAAGAATCAATTCAACTTGATTCAAAAATCAATTCTCTAACTAGTAAAACAAAACTGTTATAATTATTAGTATAATTAACAGTAAATAATAAAATCTGTTAATCTATAAGAGAAATATAATAAGCAGTGATAAATTAAACAAAATAAAAAAAAGAAAGTTCATAAAAAATAACACTACAGAGTAACTAAGTAGAGAGGGTATGAAGGTTTCAACCTCTGTAGATAGTAAAAAGTACCAATCAAATTAATGTTACGAATGCACAGTAGAGGAACCCTCTTCTGGATCAGACCCGACAAGAGAGAAGGCCCTGGACCAATCAGAGCCAGCATGGACTTCTGCAGATATAAAGAATACATTTGCCTAGCCTGGAACTACTCTGAGACCCTTTATAAGCAGCTTGTCTGTGCCTTGAGGAATAGTTCCTGCAGTTGGTCTTGAGTTTCCACAAAGTGATAAACTTATTGTGACAGTTCTGTGATTAATAGATTGTGGTGATAATTCTTAGTCCTTCGGCGATAAGGACTAACTTTATATCATTATTAAGAAGCTGTAAGTAATAGTTGTTAACTATAATTATACCATAGATAAGGGCCTGCATTAATAGATTGCTAACTTACAGTAAGCATTTGTATTTGATAATGAACTAGAGGTATAGTATTTGTAGAAGTAGTTATTTTATCACACATAGCCAGTAACATTCTTTATATATATATGAGGGATGTGTAGAAAGTAAGTGTACTAAATTTTTGTAGGTTATAAAAATTTTCATTTGAACAAAAAAAATTACCTGAATACTTTAGTACATATCTAAGCTATTTTTCGACATAGTCAACAATCCTTTCAATGCAGGTCGTGTACCGGGGTATCAATTGTTTGATGACTTCCTCGAAGTAGTTTTGCGCCAATTCCTTGGTTCACTTCTCCATCTCCTCGTCGGTTGAAAACCTTTTTACAGCCATGTGCAGCTTCAGGGAGGTAAAGAGATAGTAATCTAACATTGCTAAGTCAGAGGAATGTGCGGGATAGTCCAGGACATCCCATTTAAGCGAGGCGAGCAGGTCTTTTGTGGCATTAGTCATGTGTGGACTGGCATTGTTGTTCAGCTGACTCCTTTTGTCAGCTTGCCTTGACGATCTCATCCTCTTGTTCTGAAACACTCTCCGTAATATTCTTAGGGCCTCACATATCTTGCAGCTTTAATGGTCTCCCCTTGGGACAAATATTCAATAAGAATTATGCCTTGACAGCCCCAAAATGCGAATGCCATGATTTTCTTGGGTAGAATTGTCATTTTGAACTTTTTGGCAGAGGGTAAAGAGGTGTGACGCCATTGTTGAGACTACCTTTTGGTTTCTGGTGTGTAGTGGGCAACCCAAGTTTCATCTCCAGCAACGGTGTAGCACAGAAATTCATCGCCATGAAGTGTGTAGCGTCTCAAAAACCCTTGTCTGGACTCCATCCAATTCAATTTATGTTGGTCTGTCAGCTGTTTTGGAAACCACCTCGCCGACAGTTTCTGATATCCAAGGGTTTTTGTGATTATTTCATGTACCAGAGATCTGGAGATTTTTGGAAACATTGCAGAAAGTTCATCCACAGTCAATCTGCGATCGTCACGGATTACGATCTCATTCTCAATTATTTCCAAAATTTCGTCAGTCACAAATGAAGGTCTTCCACTCCTCTGATCATCAAGCACAGATGTAAGACTATTTTTAAACTCGCGACACCACTTGAACACACTTTTATGATTCATAGCTTTATCACCATATGCAGTTTGTACCTCATTACAAATATCAAATGGAGTTAATTCCTTCCAAATAAGATAACGCCATATATTTCACACTTGGTGGGATATTGAATTGACATTTCTCGCTAAATGTGTTTCTGCGACTACAGTTCTCAATGTACTGACCTCAAAGTGGCCTTGTTGTGGTGGGGAGAAATCACGCTATGCATCAGTGAAGCCAACACGTGGAAAAACAATTCCCTACCGACCTGACAGTCTCAGTACACTTACTTTCTGGAAATGCCATGTACTATGATAATATGTTATGTCTAACTAAGTTATTGAACTTTTACTTAATTAATATATAAAACTGCTTCTAAAATTAATCATTATTTTAAATTTGGTGATTATGGACTTTTGATCAATTACAAATGACCTAAAATAATGAAAACAATTTAAAGTAATAAAAATAATGGCGTATCGTCATCATTTAAAGATATCACCAGGCAAACTTTAAGAAATCAAAATCAGTTTAAAATGAGGATGAAGACAAGAAAGTAGCCTATATTTATTTACTAGTGGGGGGAAAAAGAAGTTTTTCCATGCATACCAATTGTCTCAGTTTCACTCTGCAACTGAAGAACTAAATGCTCCAATCTCTGCTTTTCATCAGAGAGATCTGCTACTCTGTCCATTGTTTTCTTCAATTTGTCTTCGATCATAACTAATGTTTCGATGGAAACTGAAAAAGATAATAACAATTCATTTAGATGAAAAAATTTAAATATGAATTTTCAAGAAGTAATGAAAAATGTAATATTCTAATTTTTTCTTAAATTATGTGCTATAGTTGTAAAAAAGTATTTGTCTATCCAAATAACTTATAACTTTTTTTTTTTTTGATTCACAGGATTATTCACAGACTGCAAAATGAGATTTTTAAATTTATATTTTAGTATTTGACTTAATTTCTTTAAAAATATAGATTCATGAATGTCATTTTAGTTATGTCTAGCTATTTTTTTATTTCTGAAAAGGGAAAAATGAAACACAGCTTCATGTAAATGCTTATGCCATCCAGTGGCACTGGCATTCACTAAGCTCATGTGATGTGCTTAAATCAACGCCAGTGCCAGAATTTTTTAGCTTGTATTTTCTTAGGTAATTTTGATGTAAAAGATGAACCTCTCCCAGGCTGACTACTTGTTGAAAAAATCAATGAAATCAAATCAAGGAAGATCAGCACATTTAATTTTTTGCAGCATAGCTGAAGAACTTAAAATCCAATCATAAAGCAGTTTTACATAAAACCAGATATCAAAAAAAGCTCAATGATTTGGGTTCCACATGAATTAACAGAAAAAAATGTAATGAACTGAGTTTCTATTTGTGACTCAGTGCTGAAAGTCACATATGACAATAATGTGCAAAAATGTTTGTGATCAAAGCCCAGAGAAGCTTCACAAACCCTTGCAGAGCCTAGATTGTTGTCAAGGGTGGTGATGGAAAGTGCTTGAAGAACTGAAAAGAATTGTTCATCATTAGCAGCTCAAACTTGGGCAAATCATTAACTCGCCTTTACTATCACTGACTTATGCAATTCAAGTCAAAGTTATCATTAGTAAATCAGTTTTATTCCATCGTGACAATTTTAGACCACATATATTTTTAGCGACGATTTTGCTGTTTGGCAAACACATTTGCCCGATGTGTTATTCCATAAATAACCCTACTCTATGTACTTTATTATTCAATAAAAATATAACAATAAAAATACTAAATCTATTAAATTCAAATCTTACATTAATTTTGGGACACCCTATAGAAACTAGATGTACTTTAATTTCTAACCTCTCAACAATATAGATATCTATGTTAAACCTGAACATTTATTCATAAATGTCTCAACCTTATCTTTCACACCAGTTTTGCAAAAGACATTTATAAAACAGCATAGGTAGGAAGAAAGAAATTATGAATAGTGTGCTAATCAAAAGTCTTCAGATACTAAGCAATATACATTATTTTCTTTAAAAGCCAAAAATAATTATCACAGACTCTTACTGCAATCACTTACTTATTAATATAATGGAAAATAAGCAGAAAATATGTCCAAAAATATTAAAATATATAAATGATTCAACAGACAATTTCATTACCCGGCTCATGAGGTACCATGTTTTGAATTATGTCTTCAATAGTCGTTTGAGTATCAGAAGTGGATTTCCTTATGTGGTTTGTTTGTGTTACTGAGTCGACCCACCTCATTTCCTGCAGAAACAAAAAATAAATACATTTTCTAAAATAATAATCATTTAATAGATTTTTTTTTTAATTTTACAAATATATCATTTTTTCATCTTATATTAATTTAAATCTATTTACACAATTCAATTTAAATATATTATACAGTTATCATTAAGAAAAGATAACTGAATAAATATGGTTGAAAATTCAGGTGAAATGCTACTATACATATTCTAGAGCTAATGAGGTCAAAATTTCTTTATCACTATTGGATTATTCTTCTATTCAGAATTATCGATGACAAAAGTCCTTAAATTTTCACTACCTAATTCATATTTGAAATTTGTTCTCATAAAAATTTTAAATATTTCAATAGGGGCGCCAGGAAAGCTCAGGAGATCTCTTCGGGTCTCGAAATCCTGACACTGTGGGATTAAAGCCTGCTTCTATTAATAAATAAAAACTTGTCCTGAGCTATAAGTAACCAATAGATAGCCCGTCCCACTATGACCCTAAGTGGTTCAGTGGGAGGCTAACACTTAAAAAAAAAAATTATTATTTTAATAAATTTTACACACTTTTACTTTAAAATTGTGTATGCAAAATCAATTTCACAATAGTTAAAAGCTTTGGAAAAACATACAACAAAATCAATTTTACTTTATAATTTAAAATTTGAATAAGAAAATATGATACAATCCTATTTTAAATTGATTATAATAATGGCATACTTGTACTAGAGATTTAATAATTTTTTTTTAAATTATTTATTGTTATGTAAATTATTCACAAAACATTATACAAGAAATTTAAAAAATTAGAATTACTGTCATTCAACTTAAGTTGTGATTTAACAGACTAATGAAATTAAAGAAGAAATTTTAAATAGGATATAATTTTAAATGAAACTTTTAATTGATCCTAGCTTAGAAAGCTTTCTCTCTTCTTCTCCCTTCCATTTTATTATAATTCATAAATAATTAGAGGAGAAAAATAGAATTTAAACAATAAGCCCGATGGGACAAATAAATTTTCTTATTCTATGGCACTTTACAAATGATTTGTGCTCATAAATAATTATAGTATAACTATAATTTGTACCATTCAAAAATATGAAATATAAATATTGCCTAATCAATACAGGAATGAGTAAATATTGTATTACTAGATGTTTTTTTGTTGGGGGTTCGGTCAAGGTAATACCTTGACCAAACCCGAACAAAAAAAAATCTAATAATAATATCTACAGTCAAAATTTGTAAATAGATTATATTTATGGTCCCCTCTAAATTCCTCATACTCCATGCATTAGCTTTTTGAAAGATACACCATAACTTAATATTACGATAGGAGTTGCATTTGAAATATAGACTTTGAAAAAATCTCTATAGTGACATGTAGCATATAGCTCTTGGACACTACTCTGGAGCTAGGGGAGTTATTCAGGTTATGCCATTGGTTATGTAACAGTCAATAAAGTTATATAAGATCGGTAGATGCCCTAAAGAATACCTTGCTGATTGATCCACTTGTTTTAGAATGGACACAATGTGACTGGTGGTTTGCCAAGGGAACTACCATAGTTTATCATCACCAATAGTTGCTTATACATAACACAATACTTTTCATGATAAGCTCAACAAAGCAGTTGATAAATAACTTGAGCTATTGATAGTGTTGTAAAAATAATTCTGGGATATTCCCAATATTGCCAAATTCGGAAAAGAGGATATCTTTTGGTCAACAATTGGTAATCATGCGTCCACAATGATATAAGTAAGGATGGTAGAAGTCTTATCAATTTCTCTATCTTAACTCTAGGGTTATGATTGTAGGATGTAAGGAGTTATATCAGAAATGTTAAAGAGCAAAAAATATGTTGGTGACCTGCTCCTTTTTCTGAATAAAAAAATAATTCCTCAGAGATCCTTCAACTCTTACCAAAGGCACTCTATGAAAGCCGAAACTCAAGAAGACAACAAACTTCTGTTCCTTAACCTACTACTAATTAAAATGTCTGAGGGAACCATACTAACCGACTGGTACACAAAACCAACTTACTCAGGTCGACTACTCTACTATATAGGCAGACTAAATTTATTTATATATTTTAATATGTTAATTTCACATTGAAAATAACATGTAACATAATATAAGTTAATTAACTGTGTAATTTATTTAAATTCCATCCCTATATATTTTGAATTTTGTTGTAATAACAAATTAACTCTATAATCTGAATTTTTGAAATTTTACAGCCCTAAAGATTGGCGCAATAAACATTGTCATTAAAGAATATATTATGTTAATTTTTTCATACAAGATATTTCTTCCTTCTTCTTTTTTTTCCTCAATTATTAATGTACATATACACCACATATATCTATAAGGAGATTTATTATCTCCTTTCCTGTTGAGACTAAAGAACCTAAACAATAAGTAAGCATGCCAAAAGCTCTTCTTTTAACAACATAATTGCACCCTATAAAGTGAGTGGCTGAGGCACCTTAATGTTAAAAGGTTTTGTTTTGTATTCTAAGCAATTTAGGTTCTAAAATGTTTTCTATTAGAAGCTTTTTTTGGAGCCATATTGTCTCAAATATATCATTTCTTACTTTGTGACAAAATAACTCAAAACTAAGTCTCTGATTGAAATTGTGAAGGCTACAAACTGTTCATAATTATCAAAGAATTTAAGTGCTATATAATCAGTAAATATAGTTAACCATACAATTAAGACTATTATGGACATAATAGCCAGGATTCAATCAATGAGTTGATTGAACTCACTGACCTAATCCCAATAATTTCCTTCAGAATTAAATGTTATATATAATTTTGTTATTACATTTTCTTTTTCTATCTCCAATAATTTGACAGTAATTATCTATAATCATTAAAAAAAAAGAACAGAATAACAGATATTTCTATAAAGTCAAAAATATTTCAATTTGGTACATAAAAATGAGTATTTAGATATAATTTTTACAAGCAGATTAAGGAAGGCATGCAAATTTTTTTTGTTTCAGAATCATATTCTATCTAAATCATAAAAAGCCAATGATTTGAGCTCGATTCTATAGATTTATAATATAGACTAACAAACATATTGATACAACATAATAAACTAATTACCTTCATAGTTTCATTAAAAGGGCATCATTTTATTATCCCAATATAAAATTTATTATGCCAATATCAGCTTAGTTAGTAGTAATTTTGCCTTCTCGAAATATTGTTCATTTCATGGATACCCTCAATTTACAATAAGTAATTCTATTAAGACCTTACTAATAATATACAAGGTCTTAATAGGTGTACCTTACCTGTCTCGATTTGAATTTTTCCAATTGAAGTCTGTAGTCTCCAGCCATATGTCTATATTTATCAAGTTCTTCTGTTAACTCTAATTTGTTGTTATTCTACAAAACATAAATTTTAAATAAATTGTTATTGTTACAAAAACATCCTTCAAGCTGACTGGAAATATTTTTTGACAGAACACATACACACTCAAATGTACATGCAACTGTATGTTCATGCATTTGTATATGGACATATAAAATAGGCTCTACTTAAATTAATATAATTTAATTTTTTTTTTTAATTTCCTGAGTATTAAAAAATAATAAAAAGAATAGACATCATCTATTACATGCAGTAATAGAAAAAAAAAACTCACAATTTTCAAAATATATTCCTCCAAGTCAGTCAATTTTTGTTTAAGGACATTGTTTTGTTCAATAGCCCTAGCTGCAGCCACTCTGTCACTTTCCATAGCTGCCTGAAGTAAGCTCATATCAGGAATGTTTTCTTTCCATCTCTCTGATTCTGATAACTTTTCTTGAAATTCATATAAATTCCTTTCAAGTGCCTCAACTTGCTCGACCTAAAAATTATTTTAAAATTATTATTTCTATATATATTATAAAATTCCCTTATGTTGAATAAAATAAAATTAGTGTCTTAAGAGAGATATTTGGCTTTTTTATTTTTCTATGCATCATTTAGGATTCTATATTATTCCATATATGATTTTTACTGTAAATTTAAGTTAATATTCTTGTGTTTCATTTTAGATAGTTAATTATTTTTATGATAATACATAATAAAATGGTATAATGAAGTATGAAATAAATAAAATTTATGTATGCTTAAATTGATATAAGAACATATTGCAATATGATGGTTTAACAAAGTTGCATCAAAGGGTTGAGAAGTCAAGGAACCACATTGTCTCCTTAATATGTCTCACCAAGAAGCCTGACTTCAGTCTGCTACATGGAGTCATCTGAAGTCTCAACATTTTAGCAATTCGTAGTGATAAAGCACAGTAATATTTGAAGTATTTTTTTAATGAATATTATTTTAAAATTAAGGATAAAATATAAAACAATTAATGAAACACAAATGTAATGAGTTATAACCAATAAAAGAGCAAAGGAACAAAGAAAAATGAAAACAAAAATTAAATATCTACATATAGAAATAAATATAATAAATAAAAATGGACCATTTGCAGAAGGCTAACAATTCATTGAATGTAAACTAAGACAGAGATGCAAAGTTAATCCAAGATCTCCACAAAAAGTGTAGTCAGTCATAACCAGGTATTACCAAGCCCAGACATCTCGAGTAATAGCATAGCATACTACACAATTAAGAAAAAGGAAAAACTCAGTGTGAAAGTAAAACTTCTCTAATTTAAACTATTAACAGAAATCTTGGATGGAATATTACTTAGAATTAAGCAAAATAAAACATTTGGTAGGCTGTTTTGATGGTATGTTTAATTTATAGAAAGCCATTTTAAATATAATTACCTTCCGAAGTAAAATGTTTTATTTTAAAAATATTTATCACCTTATTTGCAAGTTGAAGCTGAACATCTAAAACCTCCAGCCTCAAAGCTTTCACTACTTCAGATTCATCTGCACATTCTTTATTACTCTTTTCCCTTTGAAGTTGTTTCTCTAATTCAGACAAATGCTTAACAAGATCATTGTTGCGAACAGAAATTTCCTCTTTATCTTTCTCTGTTCTTTCACACTGAAACATTAAAAAAATAGATGCTTTCATTCATTGAATTTCTTGATATTATAAAAGATGGTACATATTTAGCTGAAATTTTACTTATAAGTTCATATGTTATGACAATAACGTATGAGAAAATAATTTCTCTGTTAAGTATTTTGTTTTTCTTCTTTACATGCCAAGAATCTTTCCTATTGGTATTATTTGTAATTTAATGTAGTTCATCAAGTTCTTAAATGTAGTTACCTGCCAGGGGAGTGAAAGTGAAGTAGTTTACTACCCTTATCTGAAATGAAATATTCCTTCAGTAAATTTCTTAGCAACACCTCCAAAGAACTGATTGGTGTAGAGTAAGATTACTAAGATTACATCAATTGTTAGCTTATCTTCAAAAAATACTCCGTCCCTTTCTCGAACAAAATTGTGGATAACCATGCACACTTTCATAGTTTCAATTGCAAATTTTAAATTGATATAAAAAGGCCTATGAAAAGTACACCATTTATTGCTATTTATTTATTTATTAAGATACCAATTCCATATATTTTAGTGTTGTAGAATGTCTGTAATTGAAAATTCTTTTCATCTCACAAAGCATATTCCCTCCGAAAGGGCATAGTGAGAGCCGATACAGAGCAAACTCTTCATTCCCCAGTAAGTAAGGAAGAAAAATGCTGCTATCATCATTTAAAGGTCCATATGAATTAATCTCACATGCTTCCTATCCACAGACCGATGCAGTGGGGAAAATTAACTTATCTTTCAAAGCCTATTAAAAAATTCTGAAATGCCTCTTTGTTGAAGGAACGCCTTTCCTGTAATATATTGATTATGGCTCTGCATACAGATCTGACAATAATGGGTAATGGGCATACCAATGCGGTATGTGTAATGGAGATCTGTAATTGAACAGAAGTTAGCTTCTTAGCTAACTACTTCTTACTAGCTTTTAGTACCGAAAAAAAAAATTAATGTATGATTTCATTAGGTACACATAAATTATTTCGGCATGGTTTTTATGTTTTTTAAGCCTAAAAAGTATTATTTATTTTTGCGACTAGGAACACTGGTATTGAAAGGATGGACTAATATGCGGAATCCCTATCGGAAAAAAAAAAAAAAAAGGATGAAGAAGAGGGGAAATGGTTACAAAGCAGGCAAACAGAAATTCTTTTGTTTTAACAGTAACGATTTTTAGATAAAATATAAAATATTTGATGAAAATGTGACAGGTGATCCTCTTCCTCCCATTGAAGAGATTAATGATAGAGAGGAAGAGGAACCTCGACTAAATTTACATCAAAACACTATGCCAGTTGATAAATTTGGCAAAAGAAAAAGAAGTTGAATAAAGTAAAGAAAATTTTAATGGGTTATTTCTACCAACAATGAATATAGAACTCTCATACCTTCTATTCTCCGTCTTCATTGGTTTCTGCAAACCATCTTCCATTGGCGAGCGCTTTCGGACATTGTCCATCTTTTGGCCGAATACATACGTTCACTGTCACGGTCTGTATTCAACTGAGTTTGTATTCTGTGAGTTAGTTGTGTCAGGTAGATAAGGTCTGTCCCACGTGCGAGTTATAAGGGTCAGAGTCCATTATTCCAGGTATAGGTTGAGGTAGGGATTGATTGTGATCTCCTTTGTTGAGGTGTTCTAAGTTTTCCGAAAGTTTTTTGTAAATGTGTTTGTGTTTGCCTATGGATTATGCTGTCTTATGTCTTTTTGCGTTGTTGTCGGTTTGTGCGTCGTCTGTTTGTCTGCGTTTGTGTGTTCATTTTAGTAATAGTAGCGGTCTAAGTATTGTGTCAGATTGTGTGTTGAGTTGTTCGTTAATAATGTTATTGTCAGTCCTTGTTTTGTAGATTTCCATGTTTTCTAAGATGTCCATCTTCCGTCCCTTCTGTTGTTTATGTAGCAACGTCATGGTTGTTTTTATGTCGGTGAGGTCGTGTCCGTTGTCTTGTAGGTGGTTTGCGTAGTTGGAGTCCCGTTT
>KZ807305.1:188205-200465 GCA_000696205.2 Oncopeltus fasciatus | reverse complement strand
AAACGACAAAAACGGGACTCCAACTACGCAAACCACCTACAAGACAACGGACACGACCTCACCGACATAAAAACAACCATGACGTTGCTACATAAACAACAGAAGGGACGGAAGATGGACATCTTAGAAAACATGGAAATCTACAAAACAAGGACTGACAATAACATTATTAACGAACAACTCAACACACAATCTGACACAATATTTAGACCGCTACTATTTCTAAAACGAACACACAAACGCAGACGAACAGACGACGCACAAACCGACAACAATGCAAAAGGACATAAGACAGCATAATCCATAGGCAAACACAAACACATTTACAAAACACTTTCGGAACACTTAGAACACCTCAACAAAGGAGATCACAACCAATCCCTACCTCAAACTATACCTGGAATAATGGACTCTGACCCTTATAACTCGCACGCGCGACAGACCTTATCGCCGACAAAAGTGACCGTTACAGCTACCTGACACAACTAACTCACAGAATACAAACTCAGTTGAATACAGACCGTGACAGTGAACGTATGTATTCGGCCAGAAGATGGACAATGTCCGAAAGCGCTCGCCAACGGAAGATGGTTTGCAGAAACCAATGAAGGCGGAGAATAGAAGGTATGAGAAAGACATTTTTTTTTTTTCAGCTCTACAAAAAAGAAACTCGTATCTTTCTTTTTTTAAAGGACTACTACCAACTATAGCAGATTTTAATGTTGACGAAACAATTGAATTACAGGATAGGAGATTTAAAAGCCCATCTCCCCATTTATAGTCCATCAAAAAGAAAAAAAAATACCATTACTCCAAAAAACGATATTTTTGGATGATCCATCGGCTTCTCATGAGTCATGTACCTTTTCTAACATCATAGATTTGGATTTTCATATTTGAAAATTGCCATCACTAAAAAAAACTTCATTATGTTCTCCAGCCTCAAAGCTTTCACTACTTCAGATTCATCTGCACATTCTTTATTACTCTTTTCCCTTTGAAGTTGTTTCTCTAATTCAGACAAATGCTTAACAAGATCATTGTTGCGAACAGAAATTTCCTCTTNCTATTAAAAATATAAAATTAAAATAAATTATATTTACTTTAACTTAATTTGATCAGTCACCCAGTAAACAAATTTATAAAGTATGGCAATTGACACTTACTTTTGCATTTGCTTGGAGCACCTGGGCATTTAAATTGGATATATATTGCCGTAATTCAGTCTCACATTTCCTTCTTTCTTCAATAGCAATCTCAGTATCCTTTCGCGACTTTTCCAAGTCCGCCTTCAAGCTTTCTATCTCCTTCAGAGAATTTCCATCTGTTTCTCCACCTAACTGAAAAAGTAGGAGGGAAATAATTTTTTATTGCTTGACCCCAAAGATATTTTGGGTGAAGGCACCTGTATTGAAAATTAGTTTTAGAAAAATAAAAACCTAAATACATAAAATTAAGAAGGGAAAATTTTACCAACAAAGTCTTTTAGATTTTACAGTATGTAGAAGCCAGATAGAGGAGATTACTTAGTCAACCAAATCACTCTAAGTAGCAAATTAGTAAGCACTAGAATTTTTAAATATTTCTACCAGGATGTCATACGCCGCAGGCATATTCAAATCAAAATATGAGAATATTTAAGGTTAAGCTGTGATGTACATAAAAAAATGACAAAGGAGTTGGTCATTGAGATTTAAAAAATTATTAATTAGCATAATAACTTGTTAATAATTTATATTTATTTTTTTGGTATAAATATATTTTATATCTTAATTTCTTTCTCTTAAGCACATATAGAACATATATTAAGTAATTAGATTTAAGTTTTAATCTGATTATATATATTAGGGATTTTCTAAGCCAAAATAATTAGCTGAATGAACTCAGGGAATCACATATTTAAAGCTTACTATATTTCTAGAAAAGTTTAGTTGTACTTGACACTCTACAAGGTCAATGAGAGTATGATCTCAAATAGTAAAAATGAAATCCTAATCATATGAACTTGCAACTGCTTTAATACTAAAATTGACTGTTCATAATAGTTCATAATACTGACAATAATTAGTGGCAATTCCGAGATCTATTCTATCTATATTTAATTTAAAAGTTTAAAAAGGATAAGAAATTAAATATTTCATTTTAACAAAAAATAAAAGTCAACCAATAAATGAACTGATGATAAGAGCCCAGGAATTCTGGAACTTTCACTAGAACATTGCTCTTAAGCAAATTTTTAAAATATACATTTATTTAGAGGAAAATAATTAATACTCATAGATAAAGAAATCTAATAATTAAATTACCTGAGCTAGCTTAATTTGAGCCATTGAATATTGCTTATCCTTTTCTTGAAGTTGCCTACGAAGTTCTTCTTGATCCCGTAAACCAACCTCAACTCTCCTTTCTAATTCTCTAATTTCATTTCGAGCCTCTCCAAGATTGTGTCTAAAAACATATTAAATGCAACTGGATAAGATATAAAACTAATATAGACCAATTAAAAGTTCTAGAACATAGAACTCTTCCAGTTATACAGTACAAAAATATTTTATTTATGTACTTGTTAATTATTAATGTATTTAACAAAAAATGTAATAAGAAACACATCAAAGAGAAGATAGGACTTCAATAAATCATTAGATCATTTGAACTGAGGAATAGAATTAAACCTATAAAGTATAATAACAAACCTTAAAATGAAAATGAATAATAATTATTTGATGCAGATCAGTAAAAGCAAGTTTATAGATAAATCTTAATAGAAATCTTTGTGAAAGCTACCAAAAATTACTTCTCAGTAACTGAAGAGATTTATTTTATTTTATTTTGTCTTCTTCTTTGTACCAATAGACTGTTTATTTGAATGAAAAGTAATAAAGTAGCTATTAAATAATCTAATACAATAAATAGAAATAGTGTGACAGAAATGTTTTTTTGATTTACTAAATTTTTACTTGACAAATTTTTCTATAAAACTGATCAAATGCTTCAAATAAAATACATAAAATATAATATATGTGTAAATACATATATATGTTCTCTATTTCTATGGGTCATCCTACTGTTTTTATCTTATAGCATTATTGTTGGAGGGCCATATCTTTGGTGTTGTCCACTTAATATTTTGTAGTAATTCATTCATAGTAATTCAAGTATTTTTTAAAGTAATTCAGAGAAATAGATCTGACAAATCCTAAAAATAGAAGAATAGCTTGAACATGCATATATAAAAAATATCAAAACAGGACTGTAGAGAACAGAGAACTGGAGCCCATTACAGATACTATTCGTAAGGAGAGAATTTCTTTCTTTGGCTACATCATGAGGCACCAGATTGGCAAGAAGGCTCATAGACAAACTCTGGTAACTGAAACAACAAGTAGGATGGATCAAGGAAATTCGAGAGGATATAGAAGAACTGGTAATAATTCAGGATAATCTGGCAAAACGAATGAGCAAATCTCAACAAAGAAAAGAAGAATAATAACAAAACTGAAAAAGAAGAACAAGAAAATAAAATTTAAACCAAAAACAGACAAAAGGCTCACAGAGAAAAGTTTATTTACAGATAAAGAAAGGCTGAAGAGATCATAACGAATTAATAGGTATTGGACAATTTACTAAGTATATTGGAATATACTTACAATGCCTCTTGAACAATCAATTCCTTTTGCTGCAACTCATTTTCTAACCTCTTAAGAATTCCATTATGTTGAGATTTAGATTCTGACCGTTCTGAAAGATTTCTTTCTAGATTTTGAACTTGACTTCTGGAAGCTTTTAATCTACTTGACAATTCTTCACTTTTGCCTGTGAAAAATAAAAATCAGATAGTTAGAAAAAATACATCTAATTAAAAATCAACACCACTTCAGACTATTCAGGTAAATAAATTATAAAACTTTAATCTGATCTGATGGTTAACATCTTTAAAGTAGATATTTTTATTCAATAGGTAGATTAAAAAAGTGTGAAATTGCATAGATAACCTTCAATAAAATTTATCAATGTAAAAAAAAATCACGGAAGTAAAGTTTTATATCACAAGATAGAATATATGCTATGATGGTTTTAATAAAAATTTCATGCACATCATAAAGACAATCAATCATTTGTCCTGTATTCACCACAGGTTTTTAAATGCCGTAGTGAATACTACGTAATACAGGTTTATACAAAAGCCAAAGAGCAATTAAGTTTCTTTAAAGGTCAAACCTAACTAGAAGATCAAATAAATTTTTCTTTCCGATGTAACTGTTATTTTATTTCTGACATAAAAAATTCAGCAAGTTACCTCAGAATAGTTTATATTATTACATATTTAAAACTCCAATTTCATATGCATATTTTGCTAATACTTTTCATTATAAATTTGTGAAAAATTAAAATAAATTATTGAATAAAAGTTAATTTGAAATTATCCCTAAGCTACAAGTGGCAGAGATAAATTGAAAAGTAAGAGAACAAAAAAAAAGTTTTTTTATCATTAAACCTATATGATATTCTTCAACCAAATTTGCTCTTTTACAGACCCTTTGAGTTATAAGGCTGTTACCAACTAAATATAATTTAGAATTCAATCATGACAAAAAAAAAAAAAAATACTAGATATATAACACATTTAACAATAAAATTCACTCATTGAGTCAAGAGAAAAATTTGTAAATAGGACCATAAGCAAAAAATTAAAAAATACTAAAATCACAACACATTTCTCAACAAGAGTTACTCAACAATATGTAGTTTAAGTAGAGCACAGCCACAAAGTCACATGATAATATTACATAAAAACATTTTCAATTGCAACAAATATATCCATCACAAATTAGTTTAAGAAATGGGACTGGCTGCTTAAAAGTTAACAAAATAGTTTAAATTTAAAAAGGTTTTAGAAAAAATTGAAGGGGAATTGTTCTTGAGAATAATTTCACAGAGGTTTATTATTTTCCTAATTTTTATTTATGTAAAACACCAATTTGCACAATTTAAGGAATGTAGCTTTTATCCTGAAAATAGCTGAACAAAGATAAAGGATATGAAGATAATTGTACTATTTTTTTTCCATATTAAAACTACTCTCTCAAACTAAAAAATTATTTCACCCAGTCTACCCAGTGCCATGAGCCTTAAAAACAGAGTGGCTACTTGCAGATAGCCCCTCTCTCCATGGCCCTCTCTCCAAAGTGGCTGAATATAAGTTACACTACTTTTTTTTTTAATAAATATAAAATCATCAACAGCCATATGTTTTCAAAACATCACAACAAAATACTCTAATGAACCTTTATTTGCAGCATAATTCACATCATGCGATCAACTGAGTGGACTTAATATTAACCACAACTCAAGTGAATGGATCATTCTACTGAGGATCAACATGAGGCAACACTTCATTTTTGTGATTGATTTGAGGATTTGGGTTAAATAATTATGTTGAAAAGCTGTTGACAGGTATGGGGGTAGATCAATTTTTTTTTTTTTTTTTTCAATATTCAGAAATAAAGTACTCTTTGGAATATAAATAATTTTGAAAGGATTATAATTCTGCTTAATTAAACAGCTTATTACAGGGAATGAATAAAAAAACAAAACAAAATCTAATTGTATAATCCATTTTAAAATGTGGGATGGAATTAATTTTTATCAATATTATAACAAATATATGAATTTTAATTTCAAAATTATTGTGATAAGAAATTTATTTACATACTTATATTAGCTTTGAGTTCTTCCTGTAAATTGTATAACTCCTTTTGAAGTTCAGATTTTTCAGTCACAAGTATTTCAATAGTTTGAAGCTGGAGCTTTAGTTTTTCTTCCAAATTCACAACTTCTAATGCTACTTTCTGATTCTGCTCTTCATTCAGCCTTTTTATTTCTTGTTGGAGGGATCGAAGATGTCCATGCTGAAATGAAATATAAATGGAATAATGTTTTTATACAAATTCCCTTAAAAATAATTTCAGAAAAAAATATTAGACATTGCTGCTAAGTGATATCTAATTTGATACCAAGTGAACATATTTTGGTAACATACTAGTGACTAGTAACACAAAATCAGGAGGGAGCAAGATTTTAACCTCAATCAACCAGCAAACATTTCTATAGTAGTGGCCTCTTAACAATAACAACTTGCTTCAAGAAAAAGTAATCTGAGCATGCACAGTAAACCATACTGGCCCCCAAAAACCATCTAAAGGTAGTGCTAGTATGCACCAAATATAATTCTAGGCCACTGAAACATTTCTGGCAGGGTCAGGAAGTAAAGATATACAATATCTTATGGATAGTTTCTGAAAGTTCAACTTAATCCTTATTATTAGATGATTTTAGTTGGGGTTTGGTTAAGGTAGATCCAAAAAAATACAAATTTAAAAAAATACACTTTTTTCTTTAATATGTATTTATTTGGATCTACCTTGACCGAACCCCAACTAAAATCATCTAATAATAATATCTACGGTCAATAAAATTCTCCTCTTAACCCTTATTTATTCTTCATGTTTAGTCACAGGCTGGTGTACAAGAAATAATTTCGAACAATTTTTTGGTACTGCATCTTAAAGCATTAAAATTTACTGGTTTAATAATAGCATCAACTTCAATAAATTTTCTGCCCGCTGAAATTCCACTGGTATATATTTGATAAGTTAATCCAGACAGAATTATATAAAAATATTTAAATAAAACATTTTGCTAAATATTCTATTCTAGAAAAAGTAGAAGAAATGAAGCCTTCAACCTTCCATTGCTTGTGGTTGTCAATATAAACTAGTTTAGGTACCCACAGAGACCTTTTCTTTAATTCATACCGAGATTACTCTGCACTCTTTGGGAAAAGAGCATCAGGAAAATCAAGTCACTGGAGGTGAAAAACAGTCAAAAAGCTATGCTATGTCACAAAATGAAAAGCAGTTTAAGTATTATTACCCATTATTATTCATTTAAAACAGTCAAAAAGATCCTAAGCAACACTAGAGCAAAGATTAATTAAATTTATATTATTGCATTTTTTTTTTTCTAATTCTAGTCATATTTTGGAAAAATAAAATTTTGGAAAATTATCTTTGCCAAGAGAAAACTTAATATATCTTACTTTTATATTAATCATTTTAGCCAACTAAATCTATTTTAAAAACTATTTCTTTTTTACAGGGTTATTATAACTACCAATGAATATAGAACCATCATACCTTCTGTAATCCGTCTTCATTGATTTCTGCAAACCATCCATCTTCTGTTGGTGAGCACTTTCGGACATTATCCATCCTCGTGGCCGAATACATGTGTTCACTGTCTGTTGAATACAGACAGTGACAGTGAACAAATGTATTGGGCCAAGAAGATGGACAATGTCCGAAAGCGCTCGCCAACAGAAGATGGTTTGCAGAAACTAATAAAGACGGATTACAAAAGGTATGATAGTTATTTATTTTTTGTTTTGGGGGAAACCAGAAAGAAAACAGTGCTTATAACATACCCTTGGTTGATTACATCACTAAAAGTGGTTAAATACCAGGAATTCTTTATATTTTTAATTAACATAAATTTATCCTGTGTGAATCATCTGTTCAACAAAAACAAATATACATTAATTTATCTAAGTTTAATTTATTCAAAAGTATTAGGAAGCCATTAAATACTCACACTTTCTGCAAGTTTTCGTTGCAATTCCTCAATATGATTTCTATCGAATAATGCCTTCTCCTCTAGATTGGTGATCCGTAATTCATATTCATCTTCCCTAGTTTTAGGAGTCACAGGATGAAAATGTTCTCCATTTTTGTATTGTTCATTTTCAGTTTTATCAGAGTGTGTTTCAGGTATAATCTCCGAAACACTTTGAGCAGAATATATGTTGTCACTAGTTTTTAAGTTATCTTGAAGAATGTTATCAAAGAAATTTCTACCTGTAATGTCACCACTTGTAGGAGCAATGCTTTGGAAGGAAAACAAAGTGGTGACATCTTGTTTGTGATTTCCATTTGTTACAACATTAAATGAATTTTCTGTAGCCTGAATATCAGCACTTATTATTTCGCTTTGAGACAATGGGCTATAATTTTTTGGTTCACTGTTTTCTACAGATGGACATTTTATATTTAAATTATTATCAACGGGAGATACAGAATTTTGACTGGAAGGAGTCAACCTGGCATTGTTAGCGGCTTCTTTGTTTTTCTGTTTGAATTCCTTCAACTGAAAATAAATAAAAACAAATTATTCTAATGATTGAGAATAAAGGTTAGCCACGTCATATTCATTTAGAAATTAATACTGACCTTTCTCCGCGCCGCAGCTAATTTCTCAGCTCTTGACACGTCAGCCATTTCAATTAAGTTTCTGAATTAAACTGGTAAATAAAAATCATATCGAAAATAAGTCTATAGGGCCAATATCATCAGAGTTTGTTTAGAAACATCTGTCATTTTGATAAGTCAACGAGAGTAGAGTGGGGAAAGGAGGTTTAAGTTATAAGGGCCTAATTCCAAACCCTTAGAAGCCCAAACAGCAACTGAGGTATAGCTGATTAACATTGCTAAAATTATGACGTAAAAAATTGGCTAGTATGTAAAATAAATATACTCAAAACAAATTTGGATATTATTTTATTTATTGATGCGAAATCTTTGTTATGCAATGTATGCAATCTTCAGTGCTGAAATCCAAAGTCCAAATGTAAAATATCAATTAAATTCATAAAATATAACAATAAAACTATGAATATAAGCATAAAGTAATAACAAAGCAAACGTGACTGCTATTTTATAAAAATATGTAAGAAATAATAAACTAGTACAACAATAATTATAACTTAGGGTACGTCCCTAATTCATTGGGTTTTCAACCAGCTTCTTTGTCGTCTTGTATCTCACAAAGATTCCTTAATAAATAGACATTTATATTTAATTATAGTCAGCATTTAGTATGTTTAATATTATTTCCAGTTCTAATTATTGTAACTTTGTTTGCGGATTTACATCTATAAATAATGTAATACACATTACGTATTACATGAAACATACATGTTGGTACTCTACCTGCGAGTGTAGCTTGCCCTAAATCAGGATAGAAGAAGAGGGAAGTTTAATATAACAATCTGTCAACTTGGAGATGAAAAAACCAGGTGTCAATAGGCCTAGTTGATGACATCCTGTTAAAGGATTCCTAGCCTGGCAGCAGATCGGCGGAGGATGGTCAGTGGCGAGGCCCTCCTCACCAAGGACCCCGGAGGCCATTCGACGACGAAGGGAGTTTGGGCCGTCATATGTGCAGCCTATCTCTCTGACCCTTCAAGGTGCCAAAGTGAGAAGGCTCCCTAGTTAAAGCCGGATAGATAGGACACATCGACCATGGGTAGATGTGTCCTGTCTCAGGAAAGGAGACCCTGACAGAAAAAACCCTGTCTATCAAGGTTAAAGGGTTATCGTTTGGTAACTATAAAGAAATGCAAGGGAGTTGGAATAAAAAAAATCTTACTACCCCAGCCGGGATACGAATCCGGGTCTCCTGCTTTCCGGCATGGTTAGAAAACCGTAAAAACCCGGCTAAGGTAGTAAGATTTTTTTTATTCTAACTCCCTTGCATTTCTTGTATAAAATTAAGGTGGGATTAAATACCACAACCAAAATCAGTATTTAAAAAAGAAGGTAATCGTTTGGGTTTGCAAGACAAAAGAGAAGGACAAAATCATATATTCCCAATAAGTAGGAAACCAACGAATGACACAAAGGGGTGGAAATTCTGGCAAACAGTAAATGGGAGAGGTATATTCTAGGGTAGAAGAAGATAGATAAAATACTTCAGAGAATATCCATACGGTTATAGTCAGAAGTGAGCCTCTTTGAACAGGGAAACTGAAATGTAAAAAAAGTTAAGAAATATATTAGATCTTTTTTTTGTTGAGATTCGGTCAAGTTAGATCCAAAAAAATTCAAATTTTTAAAAAAGTGTATTTTTAAAAAAAATTATCTGCCGACGTTTCGGCTTACATTGTAAAAGAATTCTTTATTTCCATTCTCCGACTAAGCCCCTCCCCCAAAATAATGACCTCATTTTCCGTTCTCTTCCTTATATTCCAAAACTTTCTGAAAATATCTCTCAGAAAAACTTTCCCTAACCCTAATCTTGCTTTTTCCACTGACAACTAAAATCCATTGACACCATCCTCAAAGACTCCTCAAAGAAGGAGGATGTCCTTCCTAACAAAACTAATGTTCTTTACAAAATACATTGTTCCACTCCTAATTGCCATGGTTCTTACATTAGACAAACAAAAAACCCTATTTTCCTGTAAAATTAATAATCATAAAAATATCATTAAGAATAAACTAATAAAAATTGCCTTCACTAAACATGTTTTTCATGAAAAATACACTTTTGACTTCGAGAACATATCCATTCTTTCCACTAAACCCTATGAACACAATCGCCTTTTGTCTGAAACTGTTCACATTAACTTACAACACTATCCAGTTAACGACAGAACTGACATAGAACAAATTTCTTTAACTTATTCGAACATTTTAACATCCATAAAAACCATTAGCCCTCCTTCAAAATAAACCTGTCAAACATTTTTCCCAGTTCCAAAGTTACTTATCCCCAATAATACCCTTCCTTTTTTCCTTTGTCCTTTTTATTGCCCTCTCTTGAAACAGGCCGCTTTCCCTTTGTACCTTCCGCCTCTTACCTTCTCCCCCCACATTTCTACTTCCCACGGTGTTTTTTTTAGAAAAATTATATTTCGGCTCAGTCATAAAAATGTGAACTTAGGGACAGTCGTCCCCTCTCTTCTTCATGATAGGTAACACACCTTGACCACACGTCAATCAATGTTTAAGCTGTTCTATGATCAAGGTTAATTTTTTTTATATAGTTTTTTTTCTGCATGTAGAATTCTCCTACATAGCTTACTACACTCATACTTTTGATATCATATTACATTGTGGAATTTCTTTATTATAATATTGTAAATTATTATTGTATTCTCATGAAATTGTATTTCAACAGCCCTGAAGATGGCTTACAATGTAAGCCAAAACGTCGGCAAATAATTAAAAAAAAAAAAAAGAATTAAAATGCACTTTTTTTTTAAAATTTGTATTTTTTCGGATCTACCTTGACCGAACCCCAACAAAAAAAAACATTTAATAATAATATCAGAGAGTGGTGACACTGGTCACTTCCTCTCTTCATGTGACTTTCATTAATGTCATTTATTTTCTATTACATTGTTATCAAATTACAAAATGTTTTTATTTATTTTTAACAGAATGTAATACATAAATAAAGGTTATATATTAAAAAAATAATAATATCTACGGTCACAAAACTCTCCATTTGTTAAGAAATATATTTCCTTCGAAACGCTTGATGGAGAACTATAACACTGGGATAATTTAAAAAAAAGTTATTCTTATGGGATACCTTAATGGGCGTGTGGAAAAGGGTTTGAAAGTATAAATGGAATAGTGGAGAAGTTTGAAGAGGATATCCACGGAATAGAAACATATTTGACGCAGATGACTTACAATTTTATTCTGATTCTATAAAAACATTTTAGGGAGACTAGAAACAAACACAGACCTTATTGCAACAACAAATAAAAATTATTTCACCTACCATAACTAACTTTAATAATTCAATAACTCAATTTAATGAAATCGTTGAAACGTTAAATTCTGACGTAGAAATTTAGTAAATACATGAAAACAACTACCGAAAACGGAACTTGGTTAGAGGAAGAAATTCACATAGATGGAAATTTAATTTTAATTATCGAAATGACGAAATAAATTAAAGATTCCATTTGAGAGTTTATAAACTCTCTAACTTTTATCTACGGTGGAATTATTAGTTTAATCTTTTACCACCAATTTCCCGATGGAACAAACGTTAGGAAATCGTTTTAAATACTATAAAATAATTATAGTATTGTTTCTTGGAAATAGTTTCTTTGCAATAATATGTTTATTATCCGATTTTCAATCTTATTAAAATGTATCCTTTTTCTAATCCAAGGGTAGCTCAGAAGATCCGTTCGGGTTTCGCAATTCTAATTGAGCGGGTTAAAATCCCGACCAGGGCAATCTTTATTTATAAAATAAATGCTTGCTCTGTGCCATGAGTGTTTATAATGGGGAGGCAACCTGTAGATAGCCCCTCCCTCCATGACCTTAAGTGGTTGAAGGGGAGGCTTACCTTGCATTTCTTGTATAAAATTAAGGTGGGATTAAATACCACAACTAAAATCA
>KZ807305.1:152059-175199 GCA_000696205.2 Oncopeltus fasciatus | reverse complement strand
ATATATATACACACGCATATATTATAATTAGAACTTACAACCAATTTTAATAGATTCTTTATTACAAGTATGATGTACTTTTGAAAAGGAACAAATCTGACAATAAATATAAGAAATTTAAAAACTATGAAATTAAGGCCTTTGGTTGGATTGAGTCCAATTTTATTATGCAATTAGTTATGCAAGAGTGATATGCCTATGACAAAAAAAAAATCATAAGTTATATAAGAAGTATATTAGTGTTATTTGTCTTTAATTATTTAAAAACACAATCCCAATTCAATACTCAATGTGTACTGAATTTGAAAATAATCCGACACATTATTTTAATGGGAGAAAATTACGTAAATAATATTTTGAAATATAACACTAATTTAGATATAACCCAAAGACCTTAAAAATTGAACCTTCCTGAATAAATCTTCACTAATAAATAAATGAAGAAAATATACATTAGACAATGTTCTAGAATGTGTAAAAATCAAGAACTTGACAACGTAAGTACATAAAAGGAAAAATTATTGAAATCACTTGAGCAGTTACTAGAAACTTTACCTGCAAATTTGCTAAAGCAGATAACATATTTTGTCCTGAGGCACATATTTAATTGTGACTCAAACTTAATCATGATCACATTAGTCTTGAAATAAGATTCAAGGAGAGTAGTTCTGTTAAGCTTATGATCTACCAAAAAATATATAAGCTGATCTCTCACTACCATAAAAAATTTGAGAGGTTACATGCTTTGTAAAAAGTCCTTATAAAGAAATCTGTAAAAAAAAAAATTATTCTTTTATACCCTCCTAATGAAAACCATCTTTGTTATTATGATCAATTAATCTATTAGTAACTGCGACAATAAGTTATCTAAAAAAACATACCTCACAATGTATGGTCAAGGAACAAATCAATCCAGAGAAAAACAGATAATAAAAAATAGTGTCTTTGGAGAGATCTGCTCAAATTAAATTGAGAAAAATTTAACATGTTCTGCAAATCTTGTCTTCAATAAGCAATATTAAATATAATTTGAGATAAACCCTTCAAGGGCAGTTTCTGCTATTACTACTCTCCAAGTAGTAACCAAATAAGAAAACCAATCTAGTAAAAGTGTTATGTCAAAAAAATAAGAAATTGGTACAAAACAATTTACAAATTTACCCATTACATCTAAATTAATTTGAATAACAATGAATGGGAAAAATAAGTTTTAAAATATCTTTTAGGATTATAAATAATTAATTTAAATATTATTTTAACAATAAACAATATATTTTTCCTATAACAAATGTAAAAAAATATACAAATAAAACTATAGAATATATTAAACGTGCTGTAAGCTATGTTATAGTAAAACTTTGGTGATCATTAGGCCATGGCAAAAAGGTTGCCTTCTCACTACTACACAATTTACCTACAGATTTAGCAGTAGTCATATACGATACACAGAATGCTACAAGTTTAATAAATTAGTATGAGATTAGGTTACAATAACAAATTATGAGACTGAATAGACAAGCTACACTATACAATAAATTTGCCTGCAGAGAGTTTTGCCATTAACAGTTGCTTATTGTTGGTTTTCAGACAGAAACTGTTATTTACCTAAAAATGAAGACAGGAGAAGTGGAAGGGAAATACATACAAGTGGACGCACACACACACACACACAAACAAATCCCTTGATATTTTAGGAGCATTGAAAATGTATTAATTGGAAGTTAATTCAGTTTGTTCAGTTCTTGAAATGAGAATCAGATTTATTCTTCTTCAGAATTACCAAAATTTTGAGTAATAGTATATTGAATGAGCTACAAAGATGAAAGTCCATGAAGAAGAAAAAACAAGAGAATAGAGTACACTTTTATTAAGATAAATATGTTATTTAGATTGTCATAGAAAATTGAGAAAACAAAATTCTGAAGAAAGGAGCACTTTTACTTTTGAGAATAAAAAAAAACCAAATTGAAAGAAACAAAATTTTTACTAGAAATAGTGTAAGAACAAAAACAAAAACTTATTTTTGCTCTCTCCCCCACCATTCTCACACACTCCCCCTCCCTCTCTCTCTGAAAAGAGTCAGTTATTTTGCTTTTTATAATAGCTTTACAATCATATATTTTATGTAAGATGAGCATATTTTATTTTATTTATAATTTAATAATTTTTGCTTAAGTGAAAGTTGTGTGAAAATTTGTTACCAGAAGTTATATCAGATAAGTATGAGTACTTTTTTGTTTTGTAGTTTTCTTTTCTCCTGTAGAGCAAAAAGTGCTCAAAATAGATAAATAAATAAAAAATGACTGAGTCAAAGTGACTTAGAAGGGTGCCTGAACAGTATTTGACTGTTCAAATATTCCCGATGATTTCCAGGATAAATGTAAAAAGTATAATCATAAATCACAGATCCCAAATTAATTCATAAGGCAATATTAACTAAATACTCATCATAAGTTTGTTATTTCTTATAATTATTATTTTCAATAATTAAAGTTGTATCTTAATCTAGATATTTATCCAAAAACTTGGTATAATCGATAGGTATAATTTTAACNGGGGTGTAGAGAAAGACACTTTTTTTTTTTTTTTTATTAATAATTCCTTTCTAATAATTAATTTTATTAAAAACATAAATTAGATTACAGAAAAAATTTATAATCCTATTGGTATCTTAATAATTATTAGCATATCTTGGATTTAGAAAAAAATTATGCAATAAAATAAGTAAGAATTTGTTGGGGTTCGGTTATAATCGCAACAAATTCTCTACTAATAATCAATAATAGTCAAAAACTCTCCATTTGAATTATTCAATAATGTAGTTAAGTGAAATCCGTAGTAGCAAAGAAATGAAAGTAGAAGAGAAACAAAAAAAAAACTTCTCTAATTGAACTTCTCTATCAACATTCAATTTATTTTATTCTTATTTGTTTAATTAATGCACAATATTAATCTTTAGATCTTATTCATTTTTACAAGGGGTCATTCCCTGGTTGAGGCATTCAGTTTACTTTCTCTTATACTTTTTAAAAATTATTTATCTCTTTTCTACAATGGATTTTAAAGAAATCCATTTAATTAAAAAATAAATCCCTTAACTATTAATTTTAAAAACTAAACATTCTGTTAATATATTAACTTCAAAGATTAGCTACAAAACCATATTTCAAAAAGTTAAGCACTCAATAGTTTATATGATTAAAACATGTATACTCATCTATATAGAATTACACTGTGTATTTTACAAATAAGAAAACTGCTTATCAGTATTCATATTGCTCCAATGGTTGGCCAAAAGGCAGTAATTTTGGGAGGTTTTAAGTTATTTTCCATAATTTCATTATTATTATAAAAGAAAATAATAAAAAAAGCTTCCCAAAAGCATAATAAACAATTGTAAAAATTAAATAGAATACATGAAAGTGAAAAAGAAGCTGAGAATTTTGAGAATAACCACATTCAAAATTGGATTCAAGAATGGACAAAACAGTCAGCAGGCTCTTTGTAACCCCTAAGTTTTAAACAACACAGCAATTTAAATATCAAGAATTAAAGAATATACTGAGTATTTAAATGTTCTGCCCAGCTGGTTAGCAGATCTTTTAATTAAAATATAATGAGTTTCAATGAAATCAATTGCAAGCCTTTTGCAGGCATTTAACATTTACAATAAGCAAATCCAACAGTTAAATAACATTAAGAATGAGACAGTCTTCTGAAGTTTGAAAAAGGCGAGAACGAAATTACGGCAAAACCTCCAGGTAAGCAAGAGGTACACGACCAGACTGGTCACCTCTATAAGCGATGACAAAGTCTGTCTCAGATTGTGATATTTTCTCAATTTTCACTATCTGAAAAATAAAATAGTTGCATATTAGCATGTATAGTTAAATTATAACTAAATATAAGTATAGTCACCTAAACTATAATTACAGTACATTAATGCAAAATAATATTCTCTCTTATTTCAGTTTGCTTCTTTTAAAACTAAAACAAACCCTTCTTAGTACATTAATCCACCCAGCAATTCATAAAGATAATGTAAACATGAAAATATTTTAATGCCTCTTTCTTTCAAACTGGTGCACTTGATTCCTATGCCTTCTTTACTTTGTTCCCATTAAGAGTTTTTTTTATCACTTACCCAGCTCTTTATTAAACAAAAAATCATATGAACATCTTATCATACAACCTGATATTAAAACATTTTCAGTCACACAAAATGACACCTTGTGGTTATTCAAATTCCTGAAAGAAAATGAGTCCAACTGAGTTCATTCTGTACATATCTTCAATGACCTACCTCAAATTATCTATTCCACCTGGACTCACAAATGAGTTGAAGTAATCAAAGCATAGTGAAATACAAGAATGAGCTTGATATGATCACTATTCAAATTACTATTTAAACAACAAATATTTATTATTGTAAAAAAAAAAATTGTCAATCCTTAAAATAATAATACAAGAATTATGGGTAGAAGTGTGTTTAATACATAATGATTCTACAATGAATCAGTGTTCAGATCCCCCATTCCCAGCGTTATGGGCTAAGGATCAATAATAATTTATACCAAAATAAATTAAAGTTAATTTATTAGAATGAATAATTATACCCACTAATAATAAATACATATATACAGATAATAATTAAATCTACTGTCCTCACAAACTAAGAAATAAAAATAAATTACTAACTGCTAATTAAAAAATATACAACTGAAGAGGAAGTGCTTATTTACAAAAACCTCAGAACAACTTGCTAAATTGTCTACAAGAGGAATGAACTTACTATTTACTTCTAGTGGCACTGCAAGAACCAATATGAGCCCGATGCTCTGAGACACTGACTGGAGGGCTGCTAGCGAGCCACTTGTATAACTATAAAGAAGATTATAGCCGATTCTGTATTTACCTAGAAAATATCTCTTATAACTGGAGTGGTGTCATCTGAAAGCAGGTGGTCTCTTCCATACGGGTCTGGTTCTCTTAATATGTATTTCCTAACTAACCTCAACATTATCCTCTACTTAAAACTGGTCTTTCCCAGTCTTGTCTGAAGAGGTTTTTAAGCGACATCCATGTCTGACATGTGCAAGGGATGTCCAAAAAGTACGTGTACTAAATTTTTGTAGATTATAAAAATTTTATTTGAACAAAAAAATTACCTGATCACCTATACGATTTATTCCAAAATTTTGTCAGTCACCATTGAAGGTCTTCTGCTCTTCTAATCATCAAGTACAGATGAACATCCGTTTTTAAACTCGCGACACCACTTGAACACACTTGTACAATTTATAGCTTTATCGCTACATGCAGTTTGTGGTGATAAAGCTATAAATTGTAGCAAACCTCAACCAGAGTTAATCCCTTCCAAATGAGATAATGGATAATAGTCACACTTGGTGGGAGATTAGATTGACATTTCTCACTAAACATGTTGCTGCGTCTACAGTTCTCAACATACTGACCTCGAAGGGGTCTTGTTCTGGAGGGGATAAATCACGCTAAGGGGCAGTGCAGCCAACATCGAGAAAAATAATTCCCGACCAACGTTACTCCCAGTCTCAGTACACTCACTTTCTGGACATGCCTTGTACGTAGTAACTTTCCACTGGTTGAAAATGCAGACTATGATGGTAATCCTTAAGCCAGTGAAGATTTACCGATCATCTGTTTTACAAAGTTCCAATCTAGGTAGTCATATCCATAACTCAACTAGTTGGGCTGATGGTGTTATTGAGCCATCAAGTAGTCATTTGGTATCCCTCATTGTATTAGTAAAAAAGAAGGATGGCTCTAGAAATCTTAATTTCTTGGGAATTAAATCCAGAATCGTCTAGAAGGTTCTATAGTTATAACTTCTAAAGTTATAACTTCTATAGTTATAACTTCTATAGTTATAACTTCTAAAGTTATAACTTCTATAGTTATAACTTCTATAGTTATAACTTCTATAGTTATAGGTTCAGAGCACTGAACTAGTCATGGTCTTGGCAGAGCTGGTGACAGTACAGAATTGAGTGACATTAAAAAGTGAGTTTAGATCCATTGTAGACAAGTTGTTCAGAGGCCTCTGTAAATAAGCCCTTACCCTTAAGTTGTATATTTTTTAATTAGCTGTAAGTAATTCTTTTTTAACTAAATATTTCTCAATTAGTGAGCAGTAAATTTAATTACCTAATTTAATTATATACAATTGATATTAGTGTGCATAATTATTTATCATATTAATTTATTATTTGGGTAAATTATTATTGACCCATAGCCCATATCAATTTGGTAACAGAAGTGGGATTGTTATTTTTTTATTTGAACTAGTGGTAAAGTTGATGACGATGAGGGTTATTAAATCACAACCAATTCTTCACACTTTTTATATCTTTTACTTGCTAAGTGCTTTCGGAATTATTGATTCCATCTCCAGAGCTCAGTCACCTTTTTTAAAGTGTATCTTTCTTGGTAGCTCTAGATTAGATGCAATAGATAGAAGTATGCAACAAGTTTAATGGAAAAGTCAAAATTTTGCCCATCTGGATATATTTATAATACCCAAAATAACTTCTAAGATATTAAAAAGCAGATTTTAAATCTCAATAACTTAATACAGGCATAAAAAACACTTAAAATTTCAACTAATTTGTAAGGAAACAAATGTTACACTTTATAAAACCTTGATCAGGCCAATAAATACACATGGCTCGGAGTATAGGTTCACTAAGAAAGCGGACATAGAAAAGTTGGCTACTCTTGAAAGGAGAATATTGAGAAGCATTGATGATTGCAGAGGAGGTTTTATAACCCGTGCATGCTTAGTATCAAGATACCCCTATTCAGTAGGTGTTTGCCTGAGATGGATAGGACACATACAGAGGATGGAGGTGGAACAAATTCTAAAAAATGCATTGGACTACAGATCAAATGATGAAAGGAAGAAGGCAAGACTTAGTACAAGGCAGTTAGACCAGAATGGCGAGGAGCAAAGTGTGGGATAATTTTTTTTTTTTTTTGGAGGACAAGATTGGGACCTGGCTGCAGTGCCCAGGGTGTATGTTTTTATATTATGCATAGTGTATATGCATATTTTTGTTTGCTCTAGTTCCCTATCAAGTAACAGTAATTATTTTGCTATCTCATTGGCATTGCTACAAAAATATATTTTCTTATATTATGTAAAATAATTTAACACTCATATACACTGAATAAAAACACAAATTAGAGTTAAAAAAACAAGTCAGAGTTAACAAATTCAGAATGGCAAGTGATGGGCTCTGGCTTGCAAGAATAGACAAATTCATTAGATATGTAGAAAATCGAAGGCTAGCAAATCATATCAGATTTTTTTTATTATAACTCCCTAGCATTTCTTGTACAAAGTTTAGCGTGGAATTAAATAGCACAACTAAAATCAGTATTGAAAAAATATTTGTTCTTCTTAGTCCTAAAAACTATAAAAGCAGTTGAACAATATAAACTAGCTTTTTGTCCAGAATTCTCCTAAAATCAAATGTGTGATTTTAAATATCTCAGAAGTCAATGTGTCTTATTTGTCTAATCTTAATTTTGTTTTCTTAACAAATATATTCATATCATTATCATATTACATATATATCTCTGCTAATAAAAACTATTTAAAAACTAAAACAAAAGCTTTCAATTAAAAATTTAAGTAACCAAGTAAAATCTAAATTATCACCTATATGTTCTAACTATATTCTATCTGTAGAACTTAAACTACAACTGTATATATTTTAAATGTTAGAGAATGTCCTCAGTTTACAAGGAGTGATGCATAATGAGTAAGATAAGCTTTTATTTTATTTCCCACCTTTCCTCACTCCTTATTCTTTTCTACGAACAAACTAATTAACCCTAATTACTAATATTAATAAATAAGAACAGGAGGAAGAGTGTAGAGAATATGCAAAAGAAAAAATTACAATGAGTAAATTTTTTTATATACAGTTGTTTATTAAGGATTTTGGCCAAATAATTTTGTACAATAATTTAGTCCAGGCCAATATTTCGAGATTATATTTTCTCTTCATCAGAGCTGAAAATACACAGTAATTATTCAAAATTGTAAATTTTTGTGTGTATTTTAAATGTATAAGCTAGTATTAGACAAACTAATTAACAAGTTCAAACTAACCTCATCAGCAATTAGAGATAATTCCTGTGAATTTCTTGGATCATAGCTGCAAAGCACCTTGGCAAATTCCATTTTCTTACCTCCCTTAGGACTGACACTAATTTAGGGACAAAACAATATAGGAGGTACTTCAAATATAACATTCACATAAAAAAACCCCCCAAAAAAAAAAAAAAAAAAATTCAAAATGAAAAAAAAGAAAGAACAATTCTTTAATAATCTATAAAAAATACTAAAGCCATGCATTGAGATTCAATAATTATAAAATGAGTATTGGTTACTTAAATTGATCTCAAATATATTTGGATACACTCAGTAACGGAAAAGGAGATTGTATGATTTATTAGAAAATATTATGCCTTGGCATACTTTTATGATTTAGAGTATTTCATATCATAATTATTAAGTCCTCTTTCCATTTAAAAATATAAGATGAATCTATACTACAAACAAGGCACTGTTTATAATCTGCATAACCTACTCTTACTGATTCTCGTGAGCAGCTAAATTATGTATGTGAATAAATAAATATACTTGACAACGTAAGTACATAAAAGGAAAATATTATTGAAATCACTTGAGCAGTTACTAGAAACTTTACCTGCAAATTTGCTAAAGCAGATAACATATTTTGTCCTGAGGCAATATTGCTTGTAAGCATGTGAAAGATCGACTTTAANGCCATGAATTCAACTGAGACAATAATTGATGATGGGGGTCTTCTTTTTTATTTATATTAATTTTAATAATTCAAGAACCAAAATACAGCTGCAATGAATGTAAAAGCTACAGGAGAAAATGGGAATGAATTTTTCAATTTAATGGTAATTTAAGTACTCTTTTGCAATACAATTAAAAAGGCAACAAGGAAACTACTTATTAGTCAGGAAAATTATGAAACACCTTTCTAGAAAAGAAATTGAAATGCAAGAAATAAGTTATATGTACTTAAATTAAGTACAGCTTGCAAACTATACCTAAGACACATAAACATAAATAAAAATGATATTACTTAACAGCTACAACTGAAACACAAACCCACCCGAATTATTATTTTCAAATACACAAATAAATAAAAACTTTTGCTCTAAGTTTCATATATTTTCTACATTTTTAGCTAATGCTTTTTATATTAAATGTGCAACAGTTTAGTCCAAATGCTTTATATACATTTGTTATTAACAGTGCTTTTAGAACTATCAGCAAATTCAACTGGTATACCTCGTCTTTCATTCATTAGTAAAATTTATTTTATTATATATCTAATTAGGTGCTTTTAAGAAATTTAATAAAATAGGAGGATATAAAAATAAAATTTTGCACTAGGAGAAATAAGAGCTCATATAATGCAATGGTAAGCACTTTATAAGTTTTATCACAAAAATGTGCTCCAAAATATAATGTAAATGTCACAGTGCTGCTAAAACTACAAACTAATACAAGATGATTTTAAGGATTGTTTTAAGGCTTAGATTAAATAATTTAGTTAATTTTTTTCCTATTTTGGAAGAAAAATTTAAATAAAAAAAATTGTATAAAATTAAAAATTAATGAGAAATAGCATAAGAAATAAAAATAACTTAAAAAGCCACCACCCAGACTGAAAAGTAAAATCGTAAAACATTGTTAATAATGATATTAACAATAGATAAAAAAATGGCACAAAAATGTGGGAGACAAAAAATGATTCATAAATGTAGAAAAAGAGAAAAAAAAAAATCCACAAAATAAATTTAAAACCTAAAAAAATGAATTAAAATCACAATGCAAAGATGTAATATCAATAATAATTTAAAAAGACAATAGATAAAAGAAAAGAGAAGGAAAAAAGATAGTTTAAAACAATGTAGTCAATAAAATAAGAAAAATAAAGTATAATACCTATTAGTGATGACAGATTGAAACTAAGAGTCTTCATTAAACAACGGGTAATGGGAAAAGTTAGGGTTTTATTAGGAAATATTGGAGATAAGGAAGTTAATTTGAGATAGACACAAGCAAGACAAATGCTTTAATTGGAAGCACAATTCACAAGGGGAAGAACTAGTGGGAAAGCAGAGTAGTCTCTTCATAGACCCTTTTAGAATAATAATAATGTTTTGTCTGTCATTGTGAAGGTGGATTAGCCTACACTTAATATTTAACTAAATGTATACATATTATCCTCAATTTTTCCTTTGTCCTGTAAGTTGACAGTTATAGCTGTATCTGTCAAAAAAACAATATTACCCATTTTAAATAAAATCTGATTTCATTTAAACAATTTTTTTTTTTTTTTTAATCCTGATCCAAAAGTCAAATGACCTTATCTTGACTAATAAATCCTACAATCCAGGTATGTATAAGTCAGTAACAAAGAATAGTAATTAAAAAGATTATTTTTCCTAGAGTTAAAATATTCCGGTTCAGATGGATCCCCACTCCCAATCGTTTAATTGTGCTTTACAAATTTGAGATTCACCTACTTTATTGTATATGATATAACCGCTAGATCAAAAGAGCTATTTTTAATTACATTTTATGTTAAACCTTACTAAAGAAAAAAAAAAACATTCTTAGTAGTAAAATTATAGCAATTAAAGAAGTATTAATTATTTCAATTAATTCTTCATTTAGATTGTTTTCAACTACCCCAGAAAGGGGAAGTATATAATTGATCAAAATCAGTTATTTTTTAAATTATTTACCAATTTTAACTTTTAAAACTATGTATCAGTATATGATTAAAAAAATATAAGTAACATTAAAAATAAATCAATAAACAACTTTTGGGAATGAAGAAATCTTTAATCAGTATAATTATCTAAGATAAGACAAAAGAAACAGGATTGTTAAGTAGCATCTAAGTAAATAAAAATATATATTTAATCAGATACACACTTTTTATTACACACCGCAAAATATTAGAAGAAATTCATCATCAGGGGAGTGAAAGGATAAAAAGTAGCACAGAGGTAGAGAATTAAAGTAAACTAGGGTCATCTTTGTGTGACAACCTTATTTTTTTTTTGGGGGGGGGTTTCTGAATTTTTCTCATAAATTTATAAAAATACATGGGGCCATGGTAATTTTGGGAACTGTACCTTAATTAGTAAAATGTAGACCAAAACTAAGCAATTAGAGTTTACAATAGTGTTTTAGAAATTGGCAGTATAGATTTTACTTAAGTTATTTATCATAAGTAATATATTTCTGAGATTACTAAGATAATATTAGATCCTGTTCCACATCAATAATAAGGATAAGTACCAATAAAAGTAAAGTTAACAAGAATGGGATGTATTATCACTTAGTCTAACAGCAGTTGTTCTTTGGGCTTTTTTAAATTCAATTTATTTAAGTTGTGAAAAGTTTTTCAACTCAGTGAACTTAGTGTCATATAGAACGTGGTGAGACCATAAAATAAAAAGACATAAAGATAGGTTCAGAAGACAAAAGCACATGAAAGAAGAGTTGAGAATAAAAATTTAAGATAATCAAGATTCAATTAACTTTTTAAAGGGTTTAAGTACTCTTTTGCAATACAATTAAAAAGGCAACAAGGTATAACTTCTATAGTTATAGGTTCAGAGCACTGAACTAGTCATGGTCTTGGCAGAGCTGGTGACAGTACAGAATTGAGTGACATTAAAAAGTGAGNTCAACTCAGTGAACTTAGCGTCATATAGAACGTGGTGAGACCATAAAATAAAAAGACATAAAGATAGGTTCAGAAGACAAAAGCACATGAAAGAAGAGTTGAGAATAAAAATTTAAGATAATCAAGATTCAATTAACTTTTTAAAGGGTTATTTATAAAAGAATAATAAATAAATAAATTCATCATTAAAAATGATAAGGAACAAAATCTTTAAACATTAATAACAATCTTACAGGAATTTATTTTTTTTATTTTCTCCTAACTAAATTAAAAGCACAATCAAGAACCTTCAGAATAAGGTAAAGTTAGGCATCTGATGCTTAAATAGGCATTCCTTCAATGAAAATTCATCCTTAGTGGTCTCTCTTATCTCCACAACTTCATCATAATGGAACCTAATGTAACGGAGAGGGAGAATAGTAAATTAAATTGAATTAATAGCATACATTCTGGAAAATAATAGCAGAATCATTCTGGAGAATTTAAATTTATAATTGATATTCTTATATTTCATTCAAATATCATTTGTAAAAGTTCCTGAAACATTTACAGTACATAATGGAGCAATGTTAACAATTAATCTCTACCAAACAACAAAATAAATTACTTTTTAAAGAATAATAAAAAAAATTAACCTAAATTCATTCTGAACTCCTATTATACCAAATATATGAAAATAAAATAAAATTTTCTACAGGGGAAGGAACTTGGATAATGATAAACTAAACAAGAAATAAAGGTCACCCCATACTAAAAAAAAATAATAAAAACTAAAGAAGAGGCAAGGCTAGGAAAGTTTTTAATGAAAATCAAATTGGGAAGGCTTGCTGCCAGGAGCCATGAGATCTATTTCTTCGGAATTTAGTCGGACAACTGGACTCCTCCTCTCACTGAAACAAACACCTTCCAAATCTAAGTATCACTGATAGTTTAACACAACTATCATAATAACGAAAAAACACACAGAAATTCATTCATGTAGTCCAGGCAAGCTGATTACTTCTCTTGTATAGAAGTAATAGAAACATTTACAGTAATCAAAAACACCTTCCTAAAATAGAGATTTCAAAAAGCAAGTTGCATTTCTTCTAGATTATAAAATAAAGAGTCACTGACTTCATTTTCCAATAGGAAAACAACACTTTTCATTATTTTAACACTTTAAAGAGTTTATTTTAATATTAACAGAGAAAATTAAATTCTAATCTTAGTTCCAAATTTTTTAATTTTGTTAATTGTTAAAATATGTGTCACAAATATGAGCTTTGACATGATTAAGACTCACATAAATAAGTCAGAAAATTTAAAAGTTCTGTGAAAGATAGATAATAAACAAAAAAAGAACACAAAGCTATTTTTTTTCCTCAATTTTAAATCACTTATTATTTATTTTAAATCACTTCAATTTTAATCACTTATTATTAAAACACATTCATTACAAATGTAATAATATAATATTATATAATAATGTAACACATTTCATTCCAGCTCCAGTCTAAGAATATGAGGGAAATGTTTTACAGTTCTTTTTCATATTAAGCAAAAAATTTTGATTATTTTTCATTAGGTTTTATGTATTATTTTTAATTATTAACATTCAAATAGCTGAATTTTCCATATTTTTTTATTTAAAATTTGTTTTCAAGTTCAACATAAAAAACTCAAGACAAGTATTTTGAAGTTTTCATTTGTTTGAATTGGGAATTTTTGAATTTTTCAATTTGTCTTAAATTAGTGTTACCCAAACTATAAATTAGTATTGATTCAGTTAATAACTATTTCTGTTTTAGCTTTTAAAAAAAATTGTTATTAACTCAAAACCTTGTCAATCCCATGAAATCCAAGACCCAGAACATTTAAAGCACCAAGCCAAGGCCGAGGTATATAAATATAATTTTTAATATCAACACTCTGTTTAAAATAAATTTTTAAACATTAACTAACTACTTAAGTAAAACTGGAAACCAGCATTATCTAGCAGAAAAATCAACACAGCTACCAGCAATAACACAAGCCAAATATAAATGGGCTGATAAAAGCCAAGCAATGGGAAGGCAGACTTAGATCGAGATCTAGTTCCCAGGCTTAAAGCCCCTAGACCTCTAGACCACTATCATTCTTCATTCAGCTCTGAAAAAGTCATCACAGGATGTACGAAAGCTTGGAAAAAAACATATTTTTGACAGGGTCAAGCCCGGAAGAAGAATCTTTGAATATTTATGGTGACCGTGGAAGCCTATGGAACATATTAACAAATTAATTAAAATTGTGTCATTTGGTTACCTAGGGATACTATCATAGTTGATGACTGTAATTTAATTATTTTATTTCACTTTCTGTTCAAATATAATAATACTAATAAATACTGCAATAACACAATATTTTTATAGTTTAGCTTAAACACTTTTAAGTTTTTGTTTATTTAAATTTAAGGACATAAGTTCTATATTTTAGTGTTAAAACATGAAACCTTATTATAATAATATTTTATGAAACCTTATTATAAATTTAATAAATTCCATGAATGGATTCTAAAGTTTCATTTTTTGGATCATTTGGATTCCTGTTTTATTAAGAGTACAACAATTAATAATATTTTTTAAAGTGAATTCTCCAAAATAAATTTACTGACACATATTTTGTGATTTAGCAATATAAAATTTATCATAACTATAATTAATTAAATATATCTGTAAAAAGTAAGATAGAATCTAAAAATAAAAAAGGAAAAGGTTCCTAAAAGAAGCTGGTTTAATTCTTCAGTTCAAATGCACATGCTTACAGAAATAATTGAAGGTTATTGGTAAAATATACTTAATACCGTTGGACAAGAGATTGCCAAAGACTTTCATGAATGATACAGTAAATTTTATATTTTCAAAACAAATTTTAAATATATACTTGTAATTCTCTTTAACACAATTTAATCAAATTTTATTTCATTCATTGAATGATAACTATAATTTATAAAATATTAAAAAATTGAATGTATACATACATGTGTATATATAAATAAGTGAAACAATCAATAAAAGAATTAAAATAAAGGTAGAAAATTATTAGAACTTTTATCACTAGAAAATGATAAACTAACACATACATATACACACACCCTCTCCCATATATAAACACACACTTTTCCAACAAAATAAAGCTCGGTTTATAATCAAATATGACATATACTACTACATTCTATGTTCTATAAATTCCATTATAAACAGCCTTATTTACATCAATAAATAGCATTAAATAATATAGTAAAATTTAAATGTCAAGTATTTCACCCTCTAGATAAACATAATTGTCATGCTTGTCTTCAGTCTGAACAATCATAATTTAATTAAATATTGCTAAAAACTTATTTTCTCTAAACAATTAATGCAATGGAATACAATAAAAAATCTATCTGTCCCAGCCTGGGCTTGAACCTGGATCTCCTGCTTTCCGGGTCGGTAAGCTAAGCATACCTGCCAGATAGCAGGAGATCCAGGTTTGAGCCCTGGCTGGGACAGACAGATTTTTTAATCTATTCCCTCGCATTAATTGTTTAAAATTTATGTGGGATAATATACCACAACAAAATTAATATTTAATTATTTTCTCTGTGTGACAAATTTCATATGAAAAATATAAAATTATATCTATTGGAACGTTTTAATAAAGTTTTAAAATGAGAATTAAAAATATTTAAAAAATGATAAGAAGACTAATTGATAAAAATTCTTGGTAAAAATTATTCAAATTTTAGTTGCAAATAGTGGAAATACAAATAAAACTATGATAATTAAAAATATTTTTTCATCATATAAGTAAAGGGGGAGAAACTCTCAGAGTAATTGCTATATTGAATTTAAATCCTTGATTTAAACTCAAATGAAACATATTGCCAAAATAAACAGAATCTCAATCACAACTTTCATCAAATTTGGACCAGCTGTTTCAGAGAAGTTTAATGTACAGTATACATTTTTTCTTTCTATTAATTTTCCAGATTTCGTGTGTTGAAAGTAAGTAAAACACCACATTTTAATAATGGGGAAATATTAACTTTGATTTTTCAGGTTACCTATAATAATTATTTTCTAAGAAAAAAACACAAACTAAAAGAGATATTTATTTGGATCATACAGGAAGCTAAAATTCAAATAAATAAAAGTACAGGGAGCTATGATTCAAAGAAATAATGAAATGTGGAGTTACTTTACCATGTTTAATCATCATGATTTAAAAGAGAGATACTTCTACATTAACCCAAAATTTTGAAAGGACCAAATTTCTTATTAATGATTATTATGCATCATTAACATATCAAACAATGATTAAGTAGTAGAGAAATTATTTGGGGGGGTTTGGTCAAGGTTGATCTAAACAATACACTTTTAAAAAATCCATGTTTTTTAAAATTATATTTTTTGGATCTCCTTGACCGAACCCCAACAAAAAAATTCTCCACTCATCATCTCTAAGTCAAAAACTCTCCATTTAATGATTAGGGAGCTTTCTCTGTTGTCTGATTAATGGGATTCAGCATTTTCAAATATACTAGGACTATCTCCTTTGAAATTTTCCTATTATTTTATTACTTAGTGCCAAACAGCAACACCAGGAAACTTTAATATTGGTTATAAAATAAATAAAACTTTCTACAAGAGTTATTTCACTTCAAACTACAAGACAAACCATAAATATCATATTAAAGAGTAAGATTTAAGATATTATATCAGAGAAAGCAGCAAAATGGACATTTTAAACAAATCGAAAAGCTAAAACTGTGTGAAAGATAGGTACTAACTTAGACAGTTCGGTCTTGAGTTCTTGGACAGCTGATACACACTGCTGGTAATAAAGAAGTTGAGCATCAACAAAATCATGGAGACACCTTAAATGCGAAGCATGGGATGAAGAAACGCTTTCCAAAAGTAATTTAGTAATTTCTACTTGTCTGTCAAACTCTGATTGAGCTAATCGCAGGTCTCTTTCAGCCTGAAATGAAATTAATAATAATTATTAATAACTAAAATATCTAAATAATCATAATATTCAAACAATTAATGATCTATACATTTTGAAAGCAATAAAAAACACGAGACATATTTTTAAAAAATGGCGAAATTTATTGTAGTTAAACAACTTATTGTTTATAGGAATAAACATCCAACTGCACTTGTATACATTATGAAAAAGAAATGGTTCTTGTATTAGATATCAGCTATAAAAGTTTTCTTATAGTTCAAGGGTCCTGTGCAGAGTATTAGTAATTATGCATTTGCCTAATGTAAAATTAGAAACAATAATTTTTGAGAATTAAATGCAAGTCTATATTCAAACCTTTGACTCACATATTACTTTTATACCGCTTTTATACAAACCCAATTTTGCTGGTTGAAAGAATATATTTATATAATTATTTTAATGCTAAATTCCAAAATCATTTGTATTTACATAAGAACTATAGTTGCTGGAACTTAGGAGAATGTTTTAATCACATTGTCAAGTCCTGAAAAACCCAACTAAAACTTGCAAATTTTAGGTTTTACTCCTACCTCAGGTTATAACCTCCTAATGGTGCACAAGTAAGCTGTTTCATGCTAATTTTCCTAATAACTGTTTATATTATATTTTAATCCTATTTTGACCCATCCATTTTTCCAAGTCTAACCACAATGAAGGTATTAACTGTTATTTAATATGGCCTTCATCTAAATCCCCTTCCCTTACTTCAATCAATTTCAAATATTAACAAACTCATCCAATGGTTTGCTGAATGAAGCTTAAACACCAAATTTCTCAGGTTTCTTTATTTAAATAGTTTGAGAGAATAGAGCACTACACACTAATACTGCAAAAACACATGCTTTTAATAATAATTAATATTTTAGCTTCTCATAATTAAGATTGGTGAAAAACTTTAGAAACTTTTCAAAATTCATCATGGTGCCATTCAAAGTGAATAGATTGATTTTTCAAGTGCAATATGCCAAGTTTAAATACTGATTATAATACAAGTTCACAATGTAAGATGTAGGATTCTATATGGAAACACACTCCTACTTATTTATTTTTTCTAATTGTCCATTATTGTTCTTTTTAATATTAACTTAAGTTTTCCTAGACAATTTACAATAAAAACTTATATGGCCGTTCATAAGTTTGTTTTCTTTCATATTTCTGTCCTCATAGTTCCTCTATGTGACCCAGAAGGAAGAAACAATATATCCCATGTAATTGAATTCAGCAAGTTTAACAATTTTTTAAAGAAAGTTTATTGTTTCTTCCACCTGAGAATCTAGACACATTTTCATAATTTAATGTGAAAGTCTAAGAAATGCAGTACACTGAACAATGCAAAGCCAAAGATGGGAAGAAAACACTGCACATGATAAATTACTAATTTGTAACAAATTATGGAACTCGCAGAACATACAGACAATTACAAAAATTTCATGCAAGCATACAATTACTTGAATATCATCAGTGAGCTTTGATCTACGGGGCAGGAAAATTTTAAACCAACTACTAAATAAAAAATCTAATACACAATTTCTCTGGTCTACAAGAACATTCTAAATAACATTTTAGATATAACTGTACATAGAAGAAATATTCTTCATTAGCAAATGTCAGACCAAATCTTCGACTTAGGTTGGGGCAACAGATTATAAATGAAGGGAATACCTGAAAAGTTTTCCAAAGTTATTGAAACTTGATATATTTTGTTTGTATAAAGTCATTTTGAGGAGTATATCTGAGCTATAAGCTTCTGAGTTCCAGATCTCAAAATGTTCCAACTTTTTATATTCATCTTTTTCCCGGTTTTCATTTTCAACTTTTAAACCATACAATTTTAGTGTTAAACATTTATTTTAAAATTCAGCTGAAAACATCCTTTCAAATTTTAATGATAATGAGTAATTTTTTACCCAATATATAACAAAAAAATTGACAAAACTACTCTTTTCAAATAAGGGTTTTGTTAGGAGCCATTATAATGGAATAGTCTGGGTAACCAAGTTATGGGACCAGTTGCAACTGTTAAGAGAAAGAATATGTATTTCTAAAAGAGCTAAAGTCATAAGTGTTTTAGATTTAACCCATTTCTAAAAAATGAACACACTCTATTTCTTCAGTGAGTAGCTTTGGAAAATAATGCAGGATAACGAAGATGATGGGAATGTATAAAAAATGCAATTGGTAATAAAAAGTGATATTTTAAAAACATGAGGCGACAAAAAACTAAATATCTGAAGCATAAAAGAAGTTTCTGATGGAATTGCCTAGAGATAATCTGAGATCTGCAGCTAGAGGATTCTCAACAGTAATTCAAATTACTTTATTAACACCTACAAAAGATGCTGACCAAGACCGTTCCTTTAGAACAAAGAAGAAAATAGTATCACAATAGAGATACGTGTAGGTAGGATGCCTGAAGTTCATTTCTATGGATTTTCAATGTATTAGCTAACAGCCATTTTATTCTAGAGATCAATGATGTTTCATTGTTAGTTTAATGAAGTCTTAAATTTCCTATAAATTTTTATTAACCTTTGATGTATTTGTATGTACTCACTTCAACTATTTCCATCATTGATATTATCATTTAACTTAAATTTTCCACTTCTAGGTAAAAATACACTATTATGTTTCCTGGAATAAATTTGTAAGCAGTGATGGTTTGATCTCGATTCAGAATCTTGAAAGGCATCAGAAAACAATAAGCAAAACCATCTTTGAGTGGTGATCAGGTTTTGGAATTTTTTATTCCTCACCAGTCGACAACCACTGATATGATGGTCTAAAATCATGTATAATTGTACAAAACCAATTTTACGTCGCAGTTGATGATACTGTCTAAAAAGAGTTAGACTTTTGGGACCCTAAAGAAGATGCAATTGTTAAGTGGTTTACCTTATTGGCCTCCATAAGTTTATGAGGATGCCATTTATTCAGTTTTTCACATTCCCAAGTAAAGCAGTTTTCCAAGTAAAGCAGAATTTATAATCTGAAATCATTTTTCTAGAACTCCTAGCAGCAATTAATTGTTCTAACAAATAGTAATGAGATTTTATAATAGTAAAGAGCTTTCTGTAAATGTGAGTATCTTTTGAATGCGGAGTATCAGCCTTGAAAAGTTTTTGGAAATCCTACCTAGTGAATGTTTTGAATCTAGGTTTAATGAAGTACTACCTTGGTTGACAGAAAGACATATATTTTATTTCCAAATTTCTGGTTACTCATGACCAACTGTTTAAGTTTGCTTTAAAACATTGAAAAACAAATACAATAAATTCTCAAAGGTTTACATAACAAATAAAAAGGTTATGGAGAGCTTCCATGGCATCACTCACTATTTTTCCATATAATGTGATTTTGTGGTACTCCCCTGCTACATAATAACAATTTCGCACAAGTCTCTACAAGGAATTTTATTTATTTATTATTTAATGTTTCAAATTTCAAAAATCAATTTAAAAATAGGTTGAAAATATAATGAGAAATGGAAAGCAAAACCACAATAAACATGCATTCATACAAACAAGATTAATTTGTAAGTGTTCTCAACAACTAATTCATTTTATTTGTACTCTACACTTATTTTCTACCACTTTTTTTTTGTTATATATAAAAAAAATAAGCATCCAAATAAAAATTTTTTTTCATAAGTATAAATTTACCTCCTGAAGAAGAAATTCAGGGCTAGGCCCTTCCTTCTGATGCATGCGCAATGGAGTACACTTTAAGTAAAAATTTAAAACAAAATTAAATAACTATTATCTATTCATTTTGTTGAGAATGAATGAAATAAAAAGTAATATAATAATTTTGTTTACCGTAGGTTGGCCAATCATACTCCTAGCCTTCCGGACTCTATTTTTACAAGCATCAAGATCCAGCCTGTAAAAAAAAAAACAACTACTACTTTAATATGTTCTAGGGTGAAGTTCTTTCATTAAAGTATTGAAATATAAAGTAAACTTCACTTAAAATTATATTTTTCCTTAGCAAAAGGTAAAGACTTTTGAGACTCAGTCCCACCTTCTAAGCCCAGAAATCATCCAGAAAAAGTCTAGCAATCATTCATAGAGTACCTTGTTTGGGAGGCTATTAAAAAAAAAAATTTCCAGCTAGTTGCTGCCTTTTTGGTGTACGTAGCAATTATCTTGCCCAAACTATTATTCTAGGTGAAGGGCAGGATTTGGATGCTCTAGTAGCAATCCTAAATCTGATGTGAAGTTTAAAATCAAGGATCTTTAGGATCCAGGGCTTGCAGACCCATACACATATTGCCGTAGTCCAGTTGTTATAGTATATTTTCCTAACAGCGATAAGCAGAACAATTTTTTTTGGAGACAGGTATTCGGGCAAAAATCTCCCTTCTAACATGTTCTTGAAAAGCATTAACAAGTTTACAGTGATTGAGAGTGAACAAGACTTGTCTCCTTATTCAATCCTTGCCGAACTCTAAAGAAACGGTTGGAAAGGTAAGATTTAAGAATTAAATACTTGGAATGCTTGGGAATATTTGCTTGAGCTTACATAATTGTGCCATACTTGATCAAAAGCTTGAACTACGTCTAAAAATGAACCAAGACAGTATTATTTTTTCTCGAGGGAAGAGGAAATGAAATCAACAATATGAAACACCTGTTGAACAGTAGAATGCTGAGATAAGAAGCCAAACTGGTGGTTTAAGGAATTTATGATAGGCATCATTCTTTAAAAAGAATTTTCATGAAAACCTTGGATAGTAAAGGAAGGAGGCTGATTGGGTGGTAGGATGTTTCATTATGAACAGGTATGCCGGGTTTGGGGAACAGGATAATTTCAGGAAATTTTCAAAGGAGTGAAAAATGGGAAGTTCGAAGGATGCAATAATGGAGGCAGGTCATAAAAACAATTTCTTTTTGGGGGAGATTGCAAAGTATTAGCCCAGTGATTTAGTCTTAGCCGGGTGCTTTGTGCTTAGGCAGATGGTTGATAATATTCTTGACCTCAGAAGGGGTTACTACATTAATCGGCAAGGACATTGGTAATGGTGTGTCCAGTGACACCCTGTGCTACTGGACAAATTATCAGGATCTGGATGAGAAGTGAATGCTTATTTGAGGTGCTGAGCAAATGTCCTAGTCACCAGAAGAGGCCCAGGAACCATCTCCTCGACAGGGCTAAAAGGCACATGTTTTAAAATTCTGTGTGTGGCAGTCCATAGAAATTTGTCCACTGAGCTGAAAGGCTCGACAAGTAGGCATTAAAAGCCTTATTTCGTAAAACACCTAGTTTTTTATTTACATGGCTCTAGTTTGACATTTAGCCAGTATGAGTTTTTTAATAGAAACAGGGAGGGATCCAGCTGAATTTACAGTTGAGCAGGTGTAGGTTGGTTTTAAGTTTCTCTTCCAAAGACATTGCTGAATCTTAACAGTGAAGAACTGGACACCATCATCCAGCTCTTCAGAGGTCTTTAAGGAGATTTATTCCGAGGTCAAGCAACGCCTCTAGTAGAGTTCTAAAAAATGGCCAGTCAATGGGACCATTTATTAAGGTTGGTGGCAATTGTTTAGGGATGGTTGTGAGATTGTGAAAGAGGTTCATCTTGACTAGGCTGCACTGGGATTGACTAGGTCGCCTGGAATAAGATAATCCTGAGTGTACTTTTTTGGCAGGGAGTGGTGGAGGTCTTCGAGCTGAAAGAACTGCGCTTTGTGTAAGGGTTGGTTGAGTCTGTTGCTTTTGATCTTTGTAGATCTGGCAACCTTTACAATTGGTGGAATGATTCTTCTGGAAAAGAGCACCAACAACAAGAGTGTAACGAGACTTCTGGCAGTCAACTTTGAGGTGAGCATCTCCACACTTGACACAACAGATTCCATACTCACAGTAACTCTTTGTGTGGTCATACTGTTGACATTTATGACTTTGAGCAATGTCCTGTGAAGAAGGGGCATTTCTACCCGTAATTTACAATAGGGAGAGGGAAAGAGGGAGAGGGAGAGGGAAAGAAGGAGAGGGAGTGGGTGAGGGAGGGAGAGGGAGAGGGTGAGGGAGGGAGAGAGAGTGGGTGAGGGAGGGAGAGAAAGGGGGTGAGAGAGAGAGAGAGAGAGAGAGAGTAATTAAAAATGAAAACCTAAACAGAAGGAAGAGTTTTCGGTTTAATTGGCCAGTAAGGTTTTTATTTCATAAATGAGATTCAAATTAAGATGAAATCTATTCTACTGAAATATTCAAAAGGAAGTCCAGACTAAAAATTCAGGAAGATAGTATTATCATTAGCGTAAGATAAGTTTTATGTGCTAGGTTTTCACAAGTAAAAAATTATATAATAATAATTAAATATACTAGGTACCAGT
>KZ807305.1:137865-151432 GCA_000696205.2 Oncopeltus fasciatus | reverse complement strand
AAAAAAAAAAAAAAAAAAAAAAAAAAAAAAAAAAAAAAAAAAAAAAAAAAAAAAAAAAAAAAAAAAAAAAAAAACCCTAGTATATGTAGTCACTTTATTCAAAGAACAAAATGCTAGTGCACTGTGAAATTCATCTTAATTTTAAGGCATTTCTAAAAAAAATATCACAGCCTCTGAAGCAGCAGATGAAATTAATATAAATGAAGGGGAAGAAATCTTTGACCATACACTCAGTGGAAGTTGTCTTAGTGGGGCACTGGGAGAATTATCAGAGGAGATTTAACCACTGGAAAGGAAGGTTTTTGGGAGACCATAAATAAATATTAAATAGATAAACTTCTACATAAAGCTGTTGAATCATATACTAGTAGTCTTGCCAGGGAGTGTAGTGTGGTGTGTCAGAAAATAGTATTAGTCACCATCTAAACGACATGGGGATAGTAAAGAGCATGAGCAACTGGAGAGAATGTAAGAAAATTTATCAGTGAGCTGATTTTTTAAATTATGTCCTATGCTGAAATCACTGACAATAAATAGTGGAACAAAAAAGTACTTCAATAAAAAACAGAGGTGACAGACACTAGATTACACAATGACTAAAGTAAACAAACTATGGATAATTTTAATAATAAAATCAAGAGCAAAGAATAATTATTGTCTCAGTTTATTACCAACTAAACTCATTATTTTTTAACTAGGCCCAGGTATGATAATGCTACTTTCCTAATGTAATTTTAATTTTTTTTTTTTTTTTTTAACAAGTAATAATTCGATGAAGCAGGAGTTTGAACACATGAAGTTCTTTGAACTTTTCTAAGGAAGTATGAGGATGAGCATTATCTAGTCACAACTAAACTACTTTTCAATTGATCAAAGCAGGATAACATTCAGATAACTTTGTGTACTATCTTCCCAGTTGTTCTCTACTAGGAAGAAATTATTAATAAATAACACCTCCAAAATTCTAAAAAAAAAAAGAAAAAAAGCATTGATTTTCTTTTTAAAATTCCATATCAGAAGGTTTTTTTCTATTTATAACTCTTTAGCTGATTACTGAAGAGTAAGTTGTTGAGGGATCTGTCTACTGTTCTGTTTCCTTTCCCAATGGAGAGTAAATGGCGACTAACAGTATCTTTTGACACACCACACTCCTTGACAAGTTCGCGAGTACTTGCAGATGAATTTGACTCAACAGCTTCTGCGGAATCTCATCAATAACTATTAATGGTCGCCTGGTGTCGTTCCTTTCCTAAATCGTATCCCCACTGCTAAATTTTTTAAACATCTTGCTTTGATATATGTGTGTGTGAGTGTGTGTGTGTATATATATATATATATATATACATAGACACCTTTAAATCTCCCTTGGCATGATGATTACCCTCTTCTTTTAAATTAATTTTTATTAGCGTTAAAAATATTCAATCAAGACTTATTGAATACTTATTGAAGATCACTAACATATTTCTGACTATTGGTGATGAATATTTGCTTATTTTGATCCACTTAAATATGTTTTTGTAGGGAATAAGAGTATCTGTACTACTTTACAGTCTGGGGACAGAAAATTTTAATGGAAAAAGAGCTTGGATAGACAAAAGATAAGTGAGCAGATCCATTGAAAGCTAAACAACAAACAGATAGCAAATGAAGCAAAGCATCATTTGCTTAATGATTTATTGAACATCTCCTTATTGAATCTTTAATTCACCTAGTATGGATGTTTACCATACTACTAAAATAATTTCCTTTAACAATTTTATCCAATATATATTTATTTAACAATTTTATCCAATTTTTGTATATTTGTGAAAAGAGAAAAATCTTAACAGGATGGTGAAAATATTTTTAATCAGATGCAATCCCTAGATAAATCTCAAAGAAATTTCTTAATTGAATTGATCCATTTTTAGCACCTATGTTACAGGTGGCTATTTTTAAGCCAGGTCAAATATTCTTTTTACAGAGGTTATATCTTAGAAAAATAAATCAACAAATCTATTTCGAAATATAAAACTTAAACTCCCATGTAAATAATATATATATGTATATGTATATATATATTCCAGGGAAAAATAGTTTGATTTCCCTGTGGGGATTCAACTCTTAGAACATTAAAAGAATGTTAAGTATAAAGAAATCAGTTTCTTTATACTTAACTTTCTTTAAATGTTCTAAGAGCAGAATTCCCACAGGGAAATCAAACTATTTTTGTTAGTGCCATAATACAACTTTTGTTATTTATATTAAAATCTTCTAAAACCCACTAAAAATTGTCTATAAAATTACTCCCCACAGAAACAGAATAAGGCATTTTTTATGTTATAAAATTCCTGCACAGTGTAATATTAGTCCATGTGTGTTTATTCTTCCTTTTTTATTTTTTTATTTTTTTATTTTTTCTTAATACATTACCTTTTACTCTCTAATATACTCCTTTCATTGGTGATAGTCCGCATTTCACCATCAAGGTACTTCCGAAGAGGTGATAAGAAACTCGAGTTTGTATTTGATATAAATTCTCTTTCAATTTTCCCAAGCTTGGTTTCACATTGACCAACTTTTAACAATGCTCCTCCTAAAAAAGTAAAAAGTTAGAAACATTTTTTCCTATTTGAACGAGTGGAATGCTTTTCATTCTAATTAACTGCAGTAATTCAATAATAATAATTGAAATTAATGTGTTTTAAAATTACACTCGAAACCTTTCATGAATATCTTATATTCCTGATCAACTATTTGACTTCCATTTCCATTCCATTTCATAGTATAGCTATTGGCTAGGAATCTGTTGTAGGACCATATTAGGGCCTCAGAGTGCCAGGTCGTGGAAAAGAGATTTGCATGTCATTGTTATTTGAGCAGTAGGGATAGATGCTTATAAGTCTAAGAAGACATAATTCTATAATTCAATAGTTGCAACAGGGATTAAGCACATTGCAACCAGGATAAGACGCAGGACTTTGCTCTTCTGGCTTTCTAGCCTCTTTTGATGCATTAGAGGCAGTACAATCAGAGGCCCATGAACTTAAGCAATACTATTAATAAAAATAAAGAAACTGATGATAATTTAATTAACTTCCTCTTAACCACCACTTCAATTTTTGTCAAAAAATGAAATTGTTATGTATAGAATTATTTATTAANCAGACAATACACATTGAATATTTGTCAATATTTATATACCATAAGTTGCAATAATTACAACAAAAAAAACAACAACTTAATTGTTAATTAAACTTAATGAATTTTTAACTTCTCCAATGAAGAATTTATTATCTTTTTTAATTTTTTAGAAAGTGTTTCATGGTACTAACACCAATAGCTTGGTTTCTTATCGGGAAATCTACTAAAATTAAACAATTAATGAGAGGGAATAGAATAAAAAATCTATCTGTCCCAGCCAGGAATCGACCCTGGATCTCCTGCTATCCGGGCCGGTGCACTTACCAGTTATGCTACCAGGACGGTCCTGGCTGGGACAGTTAGATTTTTTATTCTGTTCCCTTGCACTAAAAATTATCTAAAGTTATCTAATAACAATATTTATAGAAAATCTTGTTCAGCAGCAATAACATTAGTTAAATAGATCCTTTTACTCAACAGGGTAGTGTATAAGCAATTAATTTGTAGCAAATCATTATTATCTGCATACTATTTTTGTTAGTTTGACTAGAAATACCCGGGATAGTTAAGCCTGAACCCAATAAGGTAATCAATAGGTCAAATAAAATCCAGGCTTATAACTAATTTCACTATTTTATATTAAGATACTCTAAAACTCTCAAATTTGAAAATATTTACGGTTCCTCTTCCCTTGTGAATGGTTATCAAATCATAGTGAGCACAGTAAGGAGGTGAATTAGTCAGCAGACATAATGAAACAAACTTCTCAATACAAAACATTGACACTATAAAAAATAAATAGATAATAGTAATTATTTTTCATCTCGCCCTCGTCGTCATTTTCTTGTTATCTCTTTGCAGCAGTGAGATCCAAATTTCTCAAGCTTACATGATATCATAATTTACTCTTTTTATAGATTTTATATTAATCCAAAAAGAGACCACAATTTTTATCTCATAATATAGAATGATACTATTGATATTGTTTGATCTCAGATTATATTTATAATTGTTCTTTAGTGCAATGAAGTATAAATTAATGATATCAGTACTGGAAAATATAATTGAGCACAAAAAAGGTTCCTTATAGAAATTTGGAACAAAAAAGTAGTTAAAGCTCATAAGTTTTTATAGCAGCAAGCTATACTAGCAAATCACAAAAGATCCTTCCTTCTGGGTCGTGGTAATCTAGGGCCTGGAATAGGCATCATTCTTTTTTATTATTAATGAGCTATATTCATGGTTTGATATGATATTTTGCCCTGTCATACCATAAATTGTTAGAGAGGAGAGGTTAGTCAGGGATTCGGTCTTAGGAGCTAAAGATTTAAAAACTGATTTTTAAACAATACATTTCTTTTTAATTTTTGCCATTTTATTTAGCCTAAGTTTCAGGCCTTCATCAGGGCTGTATCAAAGAAAAACATACGAAATAACATAGAAACGTGTCTATACGCTATAATACAACACAGAAATAAATAAATTAAATGATAATACTGTATGGAATCAACAACATAAAAGGCATAAAAACTGAATAATAATCATTCAAAGGAGAAAAAAACATATTATTACGTTAGTAAAATACCACATGGAATGATAGGAGAGAGATACTCCTGCTCAACAGTAACTATATCATGACTGATCTGGGTTTTTTTATGAGAAATTGCAGAAGGGGGTGTAGGAGAAGGTTCCAGATAAGAGTCAGTATATTTCAAAGGGATAGGTAGCTTGCCTTTGAGGGATTAGGTGGCCTGAGGTTCATTGATATATCAAATATGGGGAAAATAAAGGGTCCGGTATGGAATACTGAAATGCTATGAGGTGGTCTTATGGTCATTTTTTTTTTTAAGATGTAAAAAATATTACTGCATGAGGATGAAATATAGCCTTCACCTGTTTTGTCATTAATGGGGTTTTGTTCTAAATGTAAGTGAATGGATTTATTTAAAACGCGTTTCTCAGGGTTGGGTTCAGTCTCCAGAAGTGTGAATTTTTAAAAGCCGAAAGTGTTTGTCTGTGTTAGAGTGTTTTGAAAGAGCAGTAGTTATTTTTATTTTAATGTCGCACAGATGGTTGCTGATTTTTCTTTTGATGGGGTTCTTTGTTTGTCCTACACATACTGTGGTACAGTTTTGAATGGCAGAGGGAATTTTGTAAATGATATCAATGTCATTTACATTTGTCAGTGTGGGGAATGGGGTTTTTTTTAGTTTTGAGTATAAATTTAGTAGTTTATTGCTGTTGGAGAAGCCTATGATACCACATCACCCATCAACTCTTCAAAACAGTAATACTGAAATACTCCATAAACAAAAGTTTGCTTTGACAAATGATTCAGTGTGTTTTAGAACATGAAAAATTAAAAGAACCAGAATAAAGATCATTTTAAACATATTACCATATGCTGTTCCAGGGCCAAACTCATTTCCAGCTTCTATCATATCTTGTCCCAGATATTCCAAATTACTCAGTCTGTTAGGTTTCTTCTTCTCAATTTTTTCAAATAGGAAGTCTTCTACTCTGTTGCCTTAAAAAAATTAAAATATAAATTAATATTGTTATTTTTAATTTTTAATAAAAATAAGAATGAGATGTCAATAAGCCTGCCTGGATTGGGGGTTAAAACAGCTTCTGTGTCTTTTAGCAGTTTTTCTGTCCATGTTTTAGTAATATCTGAACGTTCTGTAAGGTTTTCAAAGTGTGCATCAAGCTCAGTCTTCTCTGATGTCCCCAATTTCTCACCAGTCATCTAAGGACATAACTTAGTTTCATAATCTGACTTTCATTTGCCATTGTTAATTGATAAACAATTATAAGTACCTGAACTACTCTATTGACTACGGTTCCTGCATCCCTCACCATCTTTTTTAAATCAACGTTAAAATTCATTTTCACAAAACAAATGTTATACAAATTCAAACACAGAAACCTCGTTTTGTATATTGATTTCATAAAACATCAGCTGACTTATCCAAAGAGGATGTTCCATAAACTATGACGGGGTTAAAATATTTATGCATAAGTTTTGATATTATATTGACAAAATATTTTTTTAATTAAAAATTTTGAAATCAATAATTTAATTAGGTAAAGTGAAAATGTGATGTAGAAAGGTGGGAAATAATGGGCATGACATACATAATGTTATGTCTAGTTGTAACAGATTTATAACCTTCTGTTTACTATCTTACCGGGAAAAAATGAAAATGATTAAATTGTATGGTTATTTTTATTCCATCTTTGTTATTCTTTTATTCTTGCCTAGTAATGAATTAAAAGATCCTAATGGCTACATTACTTACTGTCCATGCATGGGTAAGCTATTTTTATTTTTCATGATTAAAATATTTAGCGTTGTTATTACTCTATGTAATCTATTTAGGGAGGTTTGGTAATCAAGCTGATCATTTTCTTGGAGCGTTGGGATTTGCTAAAGGCCTAAATCGAACCCTCGTCTTACCCCCATGGGTAGAATACAGATATGGGGAATCAAAATCCGTAAGTTTTAATCTGAATTCCATATTGCTGTCTATTATTTAAATTTATAACCGAAATTTATAGATTATAATAAGAATGTATTTATAGATTCAGGTTCCGTTCAGTACATACTTCAAAGTGGATCCGTTATTGGAGTTCCATAAGGTAATAGTGATGGAGGAATTTATGAAGAAAATTGCTCCAGCTATTTGGCCTCCTGAGCAAAGAATAGGTGAGAAATTTTTTCTATGACTATTATCCAATGTTTTGAATTTCCCACACTTATTCCTTATAATTAATCGAATTGAAAGGTCGTGTCAAAGCAGTGTTTGATGTCACCAGAATTATGACACTGTCACAGCATGTTGTTCCTCCAGGATATTGATGGTTCAATAATTGCTGCTTCAATCTCAAAATTTTGGGAGAAACTGAAAGGGTACAGTGGAGACCTGTCTTGCATGCCAATGTACTCTAGCCTGGCTATTAACTTCAGATTCGTGTGGCTCTACTTGCTCATTAATCTAAACTAAAGTTTCGAACATAGTCCATTGCAGTTAACTTTGCTGGACCGGCAATGATTTGGTGAGCATTACTTTAGGTGTCAAGTTTTCCTCTCAAAATCTCTTTGTCATAAAGAAACTACTGAAAATAGCAATACATAAATGAGCTCAATAATTCAAATTAGTCATTTTCTCTTTATTCTGTCAATTTGTAATTAAATCAATAAAAATGGCAAATTGCATAATTTAAGTTGTTTTTGTGTGTTAGAATTTTATATAAGGGAGGAATTAACCTAACAACACTTAAACGCATGACTCACACATGGCGGGTCAGGCTGTGTGTTGGGTAGGGGTGTGTTCAAAATCAAGCATTAGTCTTGGCCCTTATGAGTTAGTAACTATGAACTATTAAGTTTTGCTAGCACAAATGTGAAGTTTAAAATAGTTCTAGATATTAATAATGTACTTTTTAAAAAAGTAGGATTTTAACTATTTCAGGTTTCTTGAAAAAACACTTTTGTCTCTGTTTTTTTTTATTTTTATTTATTTATTTTTTAGGACTCCCTAACAGCTTTAATCAACCTTAACCATCTCGAACCTTCCCTAACCATCTCTAACCTTCTCTAACCATCTCTATCCATTCCTAACCTTTTTTTTATATNTTTTTTTTTTTTGCTTAGCCTTCTGTTATGTTGCTCGAGGGGGAAGTGGAGAATGTAATGCAAAAGAAGGAAATCCATTTGGACCTTTTTGGAATACATTTAATATTGATTTTGTGTCTTCTGAATTTTATGGTCCTCTTCATTATGATGTTCATCATAGTAATATAGGAGAAAAATGGAATGAGAAGTACCCAGCTGATAATTATCCAGGTTTGTTTAGTTTCATATTAATGTATTTTAACAGATTTTCTGTTAGGAAATCAAGCTTGGTGTAATGGTGCGACTTTTGAAAAATTTCAAAACATATGCGTATGCAAACATATTTCACTGATACTGCATTGGAGAAGTTAAAAATATAGCCCGTGTAAAATATATCTGTGAGTTCAAATAGAGAGTTTTTGACCATGGAAATTATTAGTAGGTGTTTTATTTGTTGGGGTTCGGTCAAGGTAGATTCAAAAAATGTAATTTAAAAAAATGTGTATTTTTAATTCTTTTCAACATTTCGGCTTACATTGTAAGCTATCTTCATGACTGCTGAAATACAATCTCATAAGAAAAACACAAAAGAGAAATTAAAAAGTTTACATTATTATTACATTGAAGTGCCATAACTAAATATAGTTTGATGTCAAATGTGGAAAAAAAAAAAAAAAAATGGAATGGTGTGGTGATATCTTTACATGTATTGGTAATGAATACCTGCAAAAGTATCCCCACACCATTCCACAAACATAAAAATTATTTAACCTGAAATACAATTTTCAAAAATCCATACTAAATCTCCTCATCTCTGGAAAAATATCAAAAATCAAAAAACATAAATATTAAAATTAATGAACTTAAGTCCATCCAAGGATATTAACACGCTAATAAAAATCCTCACATGCACTATTTAACACACAAATAACACAAAAATAACTCAACTCATTGAAAAATTTGAAACTGCCAAGATACTCAACAACAGCAACACCACAAACTATCCAACAAGCAATCCCAATTGGGTTCATAACATCTCCTCCGTTAATATCCCCCTCCTGTTGAGACATTATTAAGTTTAGGCCCCAACTTCTCAGATCCACACAAGATTCTAAATCAAATATTCAAATATATAGTTGATTTGAAATCCATTTGTAGAGACTCCCGTCACTCTGTTAGTGAAGGCAAGAGGGAATTGTCATGTTTTAGAGTTAGTAACATCATCATTAACCATCTATACTCCTCTAAACCTGATTACTCCCTCCTCTCCTCCCAATTTTCCTCAGATATTAAGACTGCCCATAAATTTCTAAAAAAACACAACAACTAAATGCTCTTTTACTTTCAGACACAACCAGATACACCCCCACCCACAACAGCAGAGACCCCACACCAGCACTTATCACAAAATTCAATAACAAGATAAAAAAAACTACATGACACAGCACAAATTGACAATAAATATGTGATGCAGCACACTTTGACAATAACTATGTGATGTTTACACATATTATAAACTTATTTTATATAATTCCCAAGTACCTAGATATTACAGCCTCCCAAAAATCCATAAACCACAAAACATCCTCTGCCCCATTGTCTCCAATATTAACTCTCCTACATCTAAACTGAGCAAATTTCATCTTCCATCCCTAAAGATTCTTAGCCAACAAAACCCTTATTCCACTAAAAAAAACTCATTTGGCCTCAAAACAGTTTGAATCCCTACTTGAGTCCCTTTCCCTATGTTTTTTGTCTGGTTATCTCCTTTACCAAGGTAGTTACTATAACCAGATTAACAGTCTGACTATGGGAAGTAATCTTACTCCTGATGTTCCCAATATTACCCTTAATGACCTCCTTTCCTTCCTTCCTTTCAAAAAAATATTGATGACTTGTTCCTCATTTTCAATCCAGACAAAATCCTCCAGATCCTTACCACATTCAATTCTTATCACCTTCATCTAAAATTCACTATCGAAATTTAATCTGATTATCAACTCCCCTTCCACGATACCCGTATTATCTGTAACACTAATGGCTCTAGCTCCATTGAATGGTACACTAAACACTTACTCAGGTCATCTCCTCCAATTTAACTCCTGACACTCTCCACATTCCACAGCAAAAATATTAAACATGTGACAGACATCCTTCTCTGTAATGGTTTCCCTTCACACACCATTAAAAAACTTGTGAATTCAACTTTTCCACTTCCCAAACTAAGCCCCTCGCCCAAAATAATGACCTCACATTCTGTTCTCTTCCGTTTATTCCAAAACTTTTTGAAAAAGTTAAGAAATCCCTTAGAAAAACTAAGCTCCCTAAGCTTAAGCTTGCTTTTTCCACTAAATGATGGTCGGAAATATTGGCTGATAATTAAAAATACACATTTTTTTGGATCTACATTTACCGAACCTGAACAAATAAAACACCTACTAATATATCTGTGAGCCTGTAAATACTCTAGCTTTCACTATATTTAAAATAAAGATAAATTCAATATATAAGCTTACTTGTTTAAGCTTTTAGTTCATTAATGGCTGGAATTGGTGGAGGGGTTTAGATGGAAACAAAATTGATAAACCATCAATATCTTCCTAAAGATATAAAAAAAAATTTTGAGCATAATGTAGGGGAAATATGATTTTCTAATATTTTTTTGAAAAATGTATATTAAGGATAATTTTTAAGAATGTAAATTTGATTTTTAGACAGGCCCTCTTATTTTAAAGATAAATAGAAACCAATTTCAGTATGTAGGCTTTTCATTTCCAACCCTTGAAAGAATTCATTGGTTGAAATCAAAACAGGAGATGGGCTTTTAAAGACCAAATTTACTATTGTGTCATCTTTGTTGTTATTAGTGTTAGGAAAAAATTTAGAGAACATAGTATTTTTTTATTATTAATAATGCAGCACTACAACACAATGTTGTGTCCAGGCTTCCCCAATCAGCAGCCGCCAGGAGTCTATCTAGTGTTGCTGCCATCCAGTTGCTGACCCCTAGGGTCTTGGAATCACCGCCCACAGTCTATCCAGATCTGCCTTAGCCAACCGACTCTTCTCTCTCCGTGTATAGCCATTATGATCAGGTTCCACAGAATGCATCCCTCGTCCATTTGTGCTATATGCCCATCCCATCTGATTCTGGCTCTCCATAGAGATTGTAGGCTTTCTAGTTGGTTGAAATAATAGAAATAATGGTTGAAAGCTGCTCCAAATATCCTCTCAGAGACAAGGACATTTGGCTGATATTTACACCATATCCAAGGACTAGGCTGTTAAGCGTGTTATATAGGAACATCTTTGTTCTTCTTGTCATCATCCTGCTAGCCAGGTTTTGCTTCAGTTTGAAGTATCACCAATTGGGGGACATTATTCTGTGTTTTATTTCCACGCTGATCTCCTTACTGCAGTTAATCTGGGATCCAAGCTAATTAATCTCAGCTTATTCAAAGCAATAGGAACCAAACTCTACTGTCTCTCCCGACTGATTTGAGTTTTTTCAGCTATCATATACTTGGTCTTATCTTGTCTTATTATGAGACCGAGCCTTCTTGCTGCCTCTAACAGGGAATAAAAGGCATCCCTAACTGCCTGACGTGAGCTCCCAATTACATCAATGTCATCTGCATACGCCAGTTGTACAGACTTATTAATTATTGTTCCAGTTCTTTGAAGGCCTGATTCTCTTATTGCCCTCTAAGGGGCAGATTAAGTAGCAGACTGGCCAAACACCTCTCTTGGACGGGAAGCTTGAGAACCAATCCTCTTGTATCTCTACCACACCTTTGAGACCCATCTCGTTCTTCTTGATTAACCTAACTAGCTTCTCAAGGATGTTATATGAACATAGTATTTACTAACTTTATGAATTTTATGAAAGTTAATTCTCAATAACATGGAAAAAAAAAATCACTTTTAGGGAAGATATTTACGAATGTAACTATCATGGCTGAGTGTTTCCCCCACTCTTCCTTCCTGCCAATCTAGAGCCTTGCTTCTATTTCTTATCTTTTACTCTCATTTTCCTCTCTTACATGTAAGATCAAATTTATCTGTTGCTATTATTTATGTCCATCTTTAATGAAAAATTGGGAAAATGCTTATATTATACATCTCCGATGCATCAGACAGACATTTTATTTATAACTCAGGTACCGTGTACCGTGACACATAATGTCCATTGAGACCACTAAAGTTTGGCAGTACCAGATCACTATGGATTCTGGAGGCTTTGAAAGATAACTGTTGCCGAAGCTCAGAAGTAATTATATATTTTTGTAACCAAGATAAAGCTTCTTAGCTTATTCCAGGAAATTGCTGTACATCCCATATGATTAAAATTATATGTGTGTGTGCGTGGGCGCGTGTGTGTGTGTTCACAAATTAAAAATTATTGCAAGCTAATTTAAATACTTGATGAGAATATATAAAACTTATGTGTGACCAAACAACAACAAAAAGTATTTTACTAAAATTATGATAAAAATATAAGTGTAAAATTTTAGGAACTTCCATAAATGTAAAATAATACCTCCATATTCTCTAGTCTATTTCTCTTTTATGGGACCCTTTGTAGCCATTGATTTTTTATTATTGACTACATAAGAATCTCCTTAAAGCAATCAGAATTTTCTTTTGAAATATAAATAAAATTTGATTTAGGTGAAACTTGATATTTATTTCATATAATAGAATTATGCTTTAGCTTATTCTAAGAATAACTGTAGTAGACTCCTGTAGTGTAGTATCAAAAGATTGCTAGCCCCTTATTCTAGATGCACAGGGCTTTGCTCAGTCCATGAGGCCAGGCATAGAGGGACTCCTTGGGTTAGCCACAGCCCTTATTCAGAGGGTTGATATTAAAAAATGTCAAATTGGAGTGTAGAATCTAATTATAGTACTGCATGACTTTCATAAAGTTTATCACTGTCAAAGAGCTACACAATAAGTGCTTGGAAGTATTCAATTCTTGTGACATTGAGGCTCTTTTTATCTAATCTAAGTTAGTAATGCCCATTAATGTGGGAGTTTTCTTTTTCTATTATGTATATACTATTTCAAAATTATGTATATACTATTTACAAAAAGATAAGTTGGTTCTCAGTCAATTTTTTGTAATAGTAGTAGTAGTAGTAGTAGTTGTAGAAGCAATATTTAGTTCATTAAAATGTTGCTCTATGCTCATATTTAATTATAAATGAAAGAGTTTAATAACTAATTAGCAAAATTGAACCTTTTTGAAGGAATGGGGTCTGATTTCACTACTTATTAAGGCCATTTGTTTCCCCCAAGTAACTGTACTAGTACTTTAATGTTCCACGATTAAAAAATCTTTGCATTGATAAAATTTTGTTTTGTTTTAGTCAGTTTAGAAAAATGTACTTTGACATAATAATAAATTGTATTGTTTTTATAAGAATTAATTTTATTTACTCTGTTTTCTATTGCAATAGTACTGGCATTTACTGGTGCTCCAGCATCTTTTCCAGTCCAGAAAGAAAATATTGAATTACAGCAGTATTTGAAATGGAGTGACAAAGTTCTAAATGAAGCTCAAGATTTCATTCGAACTGAACTTCCTAAAGGTGCATTTATTGGCCTTCATCTGCGAAATGGAATTGACTGGGTAAATATGTTGTCTGGTTTACTTCTGGTTGTAAAGTTTTTTTGGTTACCATATTTTAGTAGTTTTTCATGAAAACAATGGCGAATATTAAATTATTATTTATAAAATTATTTATTTTATTTTTTTATCAACCCCAACAAATTCTCTACTAATATGGCAAATATATGGGTCGTGGTAATCTAGGGCCT
>KZ807305.1:115779-132194 GCA_000696205.2 Oncopeltus fasciatus | reverse complement strand
ATTTTTTTTTTAATGGAAAATAAATTTATGGCAATATATTGCTTCTGCTAGAAAAATTGTAGATTCATTGTAAATTCATTGTTGATCTATAGAATCACATAGCAATAGTTAGCAATTATTTAATAAATAAAAATATGACTTTTGAATGGAATAAACATTTCTTTCAAATAGGTTCTTAAATATTTAATGGCATAGTTATAAAGTACTCTTTTAAAACTGAAAAGCCTCTCAATAAATTTATTGATCCCTACTTATTGGGTATGATTAAGAGGCACCTCAGTAAATTTATGGTTAATGGTTATAACCGAGCTGTGGGGTGGGATGGTTTAGGACAGCACCAATATAGAATTTGTTTATTTTTTTATGTTCAACAATTTTAGTTCTGTGCATAGTTTATAGTCTAATGGGGGATGAGATTTTTCTAAATTATGCATAGAAATTCTTATTATTGTCACCTGTTAAATAATATTTGTAGTTCTTTCATTATAACGTGGCTTATAAACTAAAACGTTAATGTTGTATAGTTGTTAAGTATATCAACAAATACAGCTAAAAATTTGTCCAGGTTATGATGCCCCAGCTGAAGAGATTATTTTTATATATCAACAATATTTTATTTTTTTAGCTTTTTTTTTTAATATATTGTGAATTACAATATTTATTAACCAGATAAATCTCAATATAAGAAGTGAGGATGTTGACATCTCTTATTTATTGTTTTTAAGTATTTATTTCATATATTTACAAATGTGATCTTTTAACTAAAATTTCTTGGCTGATTTCAGCTATTAACTTGTCAAAATGTTTTCATGAATTAATTTTAATAGAGAGTTTGGTTTATTGTCTTAATAAAACTGGCATTGGGGCACCAGTTAGTCGAGGGGATCCATTCGGGTCTTACAATCCTGGTATTGCAGCTTCAAATCCTGCTTTGGGTAAGCTTTAATCAATAAATAAATGCTTGCCCAGAGCCATGGGTGTTTAGAATAATTACTTAGTGGCTACCTGTAAATAGTTCCTCTCTTGATGGCTCAAAGTGGTTGAAAGGGAGAGTAAATTAGAAAAAAAAAAAGTGCAATGCTTGGTGTTTGGAAAGTCTTGAGCCTAATAACTTGCACCTGAGTTTGAAAAAGTAGAAAAATAAAATCTTAATGCTTTATTTTTTCTTTCTTTTATGTAGGATTGATTTAGTTTTTTTTTTTTTTTTTAATTGACATGTCATGGTACAATACTAAATAACTAGATGTCTTGAATAAAATCTGAAAAAAAAAATGAATGTTCTAAATAATATCATATTTTGTTGAGCCAGTTCCACAGTTATTTAATGAAGACCATAATTAGTCAAATTTTTTTAAAAATCCCCAAGAACTGGTTTCCTTATTACTAAATTTCCTCCCAAAAAAACTGTTTTAAAACAAAATATTCTTTTGTGGCGTCAAAAACAAATATGTTCTAACAGACTACCAGAAGAAATTAAATCTTGTAAAGGAGGGCGTTTATATTTACTGAAAATTAAGTGAAGAGGAAAATAATATCAGTGGATTCCTTAGTCTCCCAGAATACAAGAGAGAGGTGACTCAGAGACCTTGATGACTAACAAATGCCAGTCTCATTCCTCTGACTATTTCATCTGAATTTCCAGCTCCTTATCTCTAAAGAGTTTAAATGTTCAGAAAATTTTGTCAAAATTCATAAGTGTTTGGTAACTTAAATGAAGTTTTACTAAGGTTTAAGAATCAAATCAGATAACAAGAGTAACTTCTTAAAGAACAAATTTTATTTCAGGAGTTGCTAACTAGTCCATGTTAACTCATGTGTCTAATGTATTCATTCTGACATAATGACATTTTGAGAAAACTAGATTAAATAAATAATAAAAAGAGTTGGAAATTAAAAGAAAATGGATGTTTGGTTCAGGTACAAAAACCTCTTCCTAATAAAATATAATAAAAATACAACAAAATATGTTTGGAAAGATTTAGAGGATACATTTGAGGAGGACTTTGAATGAAATATGATATGAAATGATATATTTTTTAATTATAGACCATAGGATTACTAAATTATAATTATAAGTTTGGTGGATAAACTTCTAATAAAAGAATTGGAGCATGTAGGCATGAATCATATCTACCAAGCCACTGCTGGACCTATAGGATATAGATGATTGTTCTAGATTTGTTTTACAACTAACTTTTCATAAGGTTTTATCCCCTTATGTCAATGATATTATTTGTATTNCCAACAGAGCATTCTCAAAAGTAAACCCACAGAATCATATTCATCTTGAATAAAATACCAAATATAGATTGACTGCGGAGACCTTAAAACATCAAGTTTTGATGACAACTCTGTTTTTTTTTTGTTTGTTTTTTTTCTAATTATTGCAATATATTTGCTTATTTTAAATTATAAAAATATGCTATTCAAAAAAAATTTCCTTCATACCCTCAAGAAAGTGTCAAGAAACTATCTTTGAGTCCACTCACATGATTTTTTTATACATGTGTAAGTGATTGTGTGCATGCCCATGTAAGCCCTTACAGCAGTAGACAAGGTCATAGGAATGGTAAAAAGAGTTATTTTCAAAACCTAATTAAAGTACCAAATTTAGAAATAAATTAAAATTATTTTCATATTTATTTTTCGTGCTCTTGGCACTGATTATTATAGAGCTTGCTCTAAATAATGTTTTTCCAAAAAGTGATAATACCATGTAATTAATAATGTAACATATATCATACTTTCAATAGAGAAAATCATGTTTTATGCTTGTTGATTATCCAAAATTGTCTGATTGACTCATGTAACAATTTAGTTTTATCATACTGAAACAATTCATTCAAGATTATGTCAAGTATAATCATTTACCTATTATATAGTTAAAAATTTAGAGATTATAAAACTCATTTCTTTTGGGTTATACATTTTTTCCAGTGATTTATACTTAAAAGGGTTTTAACAGACAGGTTAAAATGTCTTTACCTCGTGTAAATACATATATTTTTATTTATTTGTAATTCATACTTACAAAATAGGTTATCCTAAAAGTTTTTAAAATTTTTCTTGTGCCAATAAAACAAAAATAATAATGATTGATTATTTTTTTTGCAGAGAAACATAATTTTATTTATCATTATAATTCATATTTTTAGTTTCTATTCTGGGTATGACTTCAGGCTTTTTTTTTTTTATCTTATTTTTAGAAGAATAAAAATTTCTTCGCAAGGGTAAAAATAATTTAAAAATTAATCTATTTACATTTGAAGAATTTGTTTATTAGTCAAATAAAAACAATAAAAGTTTATATTATTTACTGATAGCCAAACTAAAATTGGGCTGTCAAAAATGGAAGTTCTTCATACAGCCAGGTACATCTCAATTTGATGCTGTTCAAACAAATTTTGTTTTATTGGTCAAGTCCAATTTTTTCTTAATCATCACTACCCCAATTTGACAAGGTCTTCAATAAATTCGTCGTATTTTAAATGAACTAATAAAAGCCAACTTCTTATATAGTCAGGGTTTTTTATTTAAGTTTTTTTTTTTCTTTTTCATTCAAAGTAAAAAAAAAAAGTTAGAAAAAGTTATGTTTTATGCTCACTTATGGTAGCTAACTGGTAGCAATAGTAATTCCATGCTTGATACTCTCTCACAGGCCCATTGCTCAAGTAGTTTTGTTGAGTACAACATAGTTTGTCAGTCAATTTATTGAAAGCACAAATCAAGTGATATGTACAATCAAAAAATTCCTCTTGATGATGAACATTTGAATATAGGGCTTAACATTTTTTTCCCCCATGACTTATTGACATTAAATTATTTAAATAGGCAATTAATTATTAAACTTTGAGAATGAACCAAGCCTCTAACTTATAATTCCCAACAATTTCTAATACTTAAAATATGATAGGAAATGTAATTTAATTTTGTGACTTTCACAACAATGTGGATGCCAGAAAGACTACTTGAAACACTGGCTTGTAATTTTATTAGTGAAGACAAGCTTAATATTACTTCAAAAACTCATATCAAAAGGTGGAATATAGGCTCTTTTAGAAAATCATATAAAAATTTTTTTTTAATCAAATTTTGAGCAAGGATTTAACACTATTTTTATCCAATCCAAACACTATTTTTATCCAAACTCTATTCCCAATTTTGATTAAAAGACTTTTAACTAATCCTATTAAGCTTTCAAATAATTTTCTAATTATTACTACATTATTTTTAATGTACAAATATAAATGTTTGTAAAAATGTATAGAGGTTAAATGGCACTTGCTGGGAGGAGCTTAAAAACAAAATTAAAACATAAATAAAATAAATAATAAGAAAAATTAAGTCAGACAAAAAATTTCAATTAAACTCAATAGAAAACTTATAGAATATAGGAATTATAGAAAATATAAATCAATAAAAATTTGTTGTCAGGCATTAGAGATGGATTTTTTTCTCTCCAATGTGTCCCTCCATGCAGGTGTTTCACCACACCTGCTCTCCTCCCTCCTTGCTGAACTTCAATATTGTTAGCTAATGGGAATCATGAAGTTTCATTTTAGTGTACTCTGAAGCCTAATCCTGTCCTTCCCCAGCACACTCCTCTGAAATTCCCAAAGGAATTAAGTTTTTTTTTTATTTTTTATAATAGCAGACAATCAAGTTTTACAAATGTTTTATATTTATAAATTTAAGGTCCATCCTAAAGCTTAAATATCAAAAATAAAAACCTATAGTGTCCACCACTTATATTAAACATTAGTTCTGCTTAAGCATAGATCATTAGATAGTTGATTCAAAAATATATCTACAGCTACAGAAAGAAGTTTAAATATGAAACTTTTAATCTAATGTAAAGTAGGAGTTCTATGTTTAATAAGGATTATTCTGAATTTCAAATATTTAACTGACTTCATATTCTTTTTGGTGCAGATAAAATCCTAGTGAAAATCATCAACATGAAATATTAAGTATAAAGTAGTCAGCAAAAAAATTGAATCTTTAATTGATTAAAATTTATGTCTTAATATGATATTAACTCTATATTGTGAACTTATCAAATATGAAACACAAAACTCGTATGACCAAGAGCTCACTAAAAAATTGTGTTGTCTGTATATGCCTTTTTCTGATGTACTCCTCCATTTACTTTAATTTTTTACATTTTAGTAAAATTTACATCTTAGTAAAATAATAAATAAATAATTTTATAAATTAAATACATCTGATGAATGAGGAGCATAAAAATCATAATCTTATTTTTATGCAGTGGTAGAGAATTTGTTAGGGTTCAGTCAAGGTTGTCAACAACCTTGACCAAACCCCTACAAATTATCTACCAATAATCTCCACGGTCAGAAACTCTCCATTTGAACATTTATTTTTATGTATTTCTCTGAAGAGCCCCCCTTCCCTAAGCTAGTCTCTTCCCCAAACCACTGAATATTTTCATTTTAAATTTCAGTGTGATTCATCACAGTTACAGCCAACAGAGCATTGTCAAAAGTAAACCCACAGAATCATATTCATCTTGAATAAAATACCAAATATAGATTGACTGCGGAGACCTTAAAACATCAAGTTTTGATGACAACTCTGTTTTTTTTTTGTTTGTTTTTTTTCTAATTATTGCAATATATTTGCTTATTTTAAATTATAAAAATATGCTATTCAAAAAAAATTTCCTTCATACCCTCAAGAAAGTGTCAAGAAACTATCTTTGAGTCCACTCACATGATTTTTTTATACATGTGTAAGTGATTGTGTGCATGCCCATGTAAGCCCTTACAGCAGTAGACAAGGTCATAGGAATGGTAAAAAGAGTTATTTTCAAAACCTAATTAAAGTACCAAATTTAGAAATAAATTAAAATTATTTTCATATTTATTTTTCGTGCTCTTGGCACTGATTATTATAGAGCTTGCTCTAAATAATGTTTTTCCAAAAAGTGATAATACCATGTAATTAATAATGTAACATATATCATACTTTCAATAGAGAAAATCATGTTTTATGCTTGTTGATTATCCAAAATTGTCTGATTGACTCATGTAACAATTTAGTTTTAGCATACTGAAACAATTCATTCAAGATTATGTCAAGTATAATCATTTACCTATTATATAGTTAAAAATTTAGAGATTATAAAACTCATTTCTTTTGGGTTATACATTTTTTCCAGTGATTTATACTTAAAAGGGTTTTAACAGACAGGTTAAAATGTCTTTACCTCCAGTACCCATAATTTTAATTTAAGTGACTCATAAATTACTATTTGGAATACAAATTATTTCCAAATCATCGCAAATATATCTATAAACCAAGTAAAATAGTTAAATTATGAGGAAGGATTAGTTTACTTTTAAAAAAATTTGAAGGAAAATTTGTATGCTCTGTCATATTAATTTTTATTTATTTGACAGGAAATTCACATAAATAATTAAATTTTCATTTTCATAAGTAATTAAATATAATTTAATTAGGAATTTTAATGTACTATGAGACACAAATTATATTAAAGCAGAACAATACTTGGCATAGAGCTTTAAAATAATTATTAAAACATATTTTCTTTTGACCAGAAAGATTACATTATTAAGAGCATTAGAATGAAACTTCATAAATGATAAAAAAATTATAAACTCCAAAAAACCATAATTTTGTTAAAATGCCATGTAATTTTGTGGGTATAATTAAAATGTTTGTATTTTCTGCAATTTAGCAAAAAAATTTAATTAGGATGGGGGATTTCTTGAGAATAAAAACTTTTTTAGAAACATTTTTACAGTTTAGCTATCAAAGTTTTTTAAACTTAATGAACCTTGATATTAAATAATTAAAAATATTTAAATAGGAATTTACATGAACTTCATATCTGAGTTATAAAAATCAATTGTTTTAATCCGTTTCTGCTAAATTTACTAAATTTCTGCATGACTGAACTCACGATTATAACTTAATTTTTAAGTCACCTTGAAGGCTAAAAGCGTTCAAAAGGAAAACAAAGAAAAAAAAAAAAAAGGAAGAAAAAGTTGGTGATATGATCAAATAAAATCTAACTATAAACAAATTTAAAGTTTCAAAAAACTAAAAATTTAAACTAAGCTTTTGAATACTCTTGGTTGTACAACACAAAATGGCCTTTGATAAAGATTGCCGATTTTTGTATCGGTAAATTTATTTATCTCCTGACTCAAACCCATCCATTATTAAATCATAATAAGTGAGATTTTTCAGCTACTTGTGAAATAGTATAACAACAACTATCTTTTAATACTATAATGAACTACTATCTACTGAAATAGTTTAAGGAATTACTATCTTCTCACTAGGAACTTGTATTTTCTGTCCAAAATATGTTTTCATATACTGACTACATTTCAAAATCTTAGTTCACTTTCAAGCTAGCAATAAGTTCTGAATTTTTTTATACATTTCTTTATTGCTACATACCTATAATTATTTATGTAATGCATTATGTAACTGATAGTAGTCAATTTACCATTTATTATAACGAACAGAAACATACATAAAATATTAATTTTAAAAAACTAGCTATTAATGTTATTTTAGGATTATTTTACCATCACTAAAATATTGAAAGTTCTTAAAGTAGGCAACTTAAGTAACATTTTATATAAGACAAAAATGTTTTCTTTATCTAAGTAATCCAATTCTTGCAACAAAAATATATAAATTGTCAAACAATAACAAATTATACATAAATTGCATTATATTACTTAAAATAAGTTACTTTTTATTCTTTATGAATTAAATAATCACTTTTTACATTTCAAATTTACCAACTTAATAATTTACCGTATATTTTGAGGTTTTACTTACAAGATTTCATAACACATTTCTTTTAGTAAATAAATTGCTTTCAATAAATAATATAGTAACATAGATATATGCTAAATAAAATAAATGTACATGTATTTACTATTATAAAAATGTCTATAAAATTACTAATTTATTGCATAGTTAAAAAATAAGAAATTGTGAAAAATGTCAAGAATACATATGAATGCATTATTTCAACAGAATATTAAATTCTTAATGAGGATAAATTTGTCCTTTGTCACGTTTTATAAAGTAAATCTCAGACAGAAAGATAGGCAACTACTACCTTAGCTAAAAAAATAACAGTTCATTTTACAATAGCATATAGTTCATTTTAAAATATTCATCATGCAGATATATAGACAACATAAAGATTAAAAAAATGAAATAAAAAAAAATGTTTTAAGATATAATTCAATTTTTATGTGAAAATAAAAATTTTATAAAGACTATAAGAGAAAATAGAAAATGAATGGATAAAGTAAAATATTTAAAGTCCTAGTAGAAAATGCCTATTCATTTTTCCTAAAGAGAAAGTAGGTGATGTAGATCATACACATTCATTTATATATAAGATAACAAACATCTTTACAGACTAGTCTTGAAGTTGTTATAGTTATATTATTTATATNNNTTTCATCTTGACTCCCGACTAACCAATATTGAATTATTTTTACTGTAACTATTAACTATGTTTAATACATTATTTGTAGTAAAACAATATGATTAAAAATTGACAGCTTATTTGCTAAATAACAAACTAACTCTTTACAAGACACTGTTGAGACCTACTTGGACTTATGGAGTCGAACTGTGGGGAACTGCTAAACCATCCAACATCCAAAGAATACTGTCCTTCCAATCCAAAACCCTAAGAATCATAGTTGATGCACCCTATTACGTTTCCAACTCCTTACTCCACAATGACCTTGAAATCCCTTTTGTAAAAGAAGTTATCACAACCCGTTTTAATAAATTCCACTCTGCCCTTTCCATGCATCCCAATCCTCTAGCCCAAACTCTATCTAGTATTACTCATCCTAATAACCCACCACGCCGCCTGAATAGGAAATGGCCGCGTGACCTCATCATTGCCAACACTTCCCAATAAGAATTGAAAAAAACAACAATAAAACAAACAATTGTAAATATTGTAAATAGTGCTTTAGGAGTACTGCCATTGGGCAGCTTCTCCACCAAGCGAAACACATGCTAGTTTAATTTTTTTTTTTTCTTAATTATTATTATTTGTTTTTTTAAAGTTATTTTTTTTTAAATCATTATTTTTTTTTCTATTACTATAAGTGTATGTTGTACATTATTATTATATTAGTACATATTTATTATATACTATGAGAGCACATTGCAAGATGCATGCTGTGCAGGATGTATTTTCTAAATAAATAAAATAACCATCAGAGTGTTATTTGCTAAAAGAAAAGTGGAGCTAGAAAGAAATCATGGGTCTTCACTCCAATGTATGTAGTTACTACATATTTTCTAGGAATCTCTTAAATATCAATTTGTATGTTTATTTTCTATTATTTTGGCTAAACACCATCTGCCATTTATGAAAACGAGATATTTTTCTCCTATAAAGTTGAAACAAAAAGTTTGGCTGAAATCAAGGGAGAAGAGGAGAAGGAAAGAAAAATTAATATTTCAACAATTATTAGATGTTATTTTTTTGTTGGGGTTTGGTCAAGGTAGATTTTTAAAAAATACAAATTCAAAAAAAAAAAATGTGTATTTTTTAAATTATCTGCCCTGGAACGTGCAAAAATGATTTCATATCATTTATGAAGAACAGATGAAACAAATATTCAAGAAAATAACACAGATGTGAATGATATTATTGACTATTAATTCTAAGTTGCCACCTGGCTGAGAGGCCATGGTAGACTGTCTACTATGACAGCTGACATCAGGCAGTATGTGTGTCTGAGTGTGTATGTATATATAATAATAATAACAGTATGTGATGATTATAGCTCAATGTGCAATCCAGCATGAATCACAAATTTAAAAAACAAAATTATGTATATAGTAGGAAAGCTGTAAAAATAAGAGATTTAACACTAATTTAAATTTGTCAATTCTAAGATGATTTTAGTTGGGGTTCGGTTTTCGACCGAACCCCAACTAAAATCATCTTAGAATAATATCTACGGTCAACAAACTCTCCTTTTTTAAATTTGTCAATTTTTCTGTTATTTTTATTAAACCACTATGCAGAGAATAGTATAACACCTAAACTTTACCCATAATTAAATCACTTTTTTTTTCAACTCTTAGATATTTATCAATAAGTTAATCATAAATTAATCACCAACAGTCAGGGCGCAATGACCAAGCTGTTAACCGCCCAATATCCTGATCCTAATCCTAAATACTAATTCCAAGCTTGACCACCTAGAAAAGTTAATTTTTTTTAACTTTTTTACTTGATAAGCTGAGCTTTCGCACATCACGTGACGGCTTCTTCAGGGCTGAAGGTAGAATGTGCTACTTATAATTTTTAATTTTTTCAATCATTGCTTAATGTCATCCACTTTCTACTTTCAGCCCTGAAGAAGCCATCACATGAACTGGGAAAGCTTGGCAAAAATGCACTTTACTATGTGGTCAAGCCAGAAGAAGTATTTATGAATATTTCTAGAAACCGTGAAAATCTTTGTGAATATCTCTAAATTTCTTTTACTGAAGGTGTGTGTGTGCGTATAATATTGTGTATTCATTACAATGTTAAATTTAAAAACCATGTCCAATTAGAATGACATTTAGTAAAAAAAAAAAAAATAATAATAATAATAATAACTACGGTCANAACGAATAATAATAATAAATAAAATAAAATGATCTCACTTAGTTGTTTGATCAAAGTTAATAAATAAGCAATAATAAACAGGTGTTTATTTTTTCACTTAACTTGTAATAGTCATGCCGAAATCCATAGTTATTTAGCCTCAATGCATTGAAGATAAAAATATTATAACCCATATGTTTTATAATTGGAGTATAAGAATAAAATGAAATTATAAGATAACCTAAGGAAATATCAAAATGTTTTTGTTCTGAAAATAATATATTTTGATTTTTATATACTGGTCAAATTGCTAGAATTTGGTTGCCCATAAGGTTAAGAAAAAATGTGTGTGTGGAAATTTGTAATGTTTAGCGGTAAGATTGGGGGAAATGGGAAGAAAAGACTACATCTATAACCTACTCTTAGTTAATGATGTCGCAATAAAATCCCACAGATGCTGTTTTTTTATCTATAATAGATGTTAAATATCAATATACTACTAAAAAAACTGTGGGAACCCCCAAGGCACCCCCTTATCAAATCATTCTGCAAAGAGAGAAGATCAGAGGGATCGAAAGAAAAAAGATAGACCAAAGCTGAGCTACGGCTTATTGAAATCATAATATAGACAACAGTTTCCACATCATAATTTACCACATTAATTTTCTAATTCTCAAACCATATTAATTTTCTTTTTTGCTCATAAATGGATCATATTTTTTCATTTGTAATTTTTTTTCTTTTAATGATCATTAGTCTGGGTTTTAATACACCCACATACTTTATTCACTAAAATAAGATTCATACCTCACTTTATCTTAAATTTATCAATTGAATTATTGACTTTCTAATAATTCAAGTTTTTTATTATTGTATTACTGAATATTAACAAAATCCTATATTTCTTATTTTACTTGAAGTCCTTAAATCATAAATAGGTTTATATAAAGGGGTATCAATGATATAGTTAGAGGTTTAAAGGCACAAAAGCCATGTGGAAGAACAATAGTGTGAAGATGCCTGAAAATATTTGATAAGAGCAACTCATTTACACATTTTATTAAACATATTCAAATTCAAAATGAATCTTATCTGTTAGTTCTAGATCTAGTTATAGTTCAGTACAACCACTTCAGTCATTCGGACCCTAACTTGAATAGAAATATTTTATTCTTTAAGAAATGTTCCTGAAAAAGCTACATATAGCCCAAAGAAATTACTATCGGTAAAAATAGAAATTTATTTCTCAGCAGTACAAGTTCATAATTTAAAAAAAAATTTTGTTGTCAGAATATCTTAGTGCAAATTGTTAACAAATAAAAAAAATAAACTTCTATTGAAAATTATCAATGCTAATAATTTAGTGTTTTCATTGACGCTAGTTACTCTTTTTGAATCACCAACTTGATTTTAAGGTTAAATTGAAATAAGTAAAATACATTTATTAAATGCTGTTTTCATACAGTTTTACTTGACAAAAGTATTTTCAGATATTTATCCATTCCCGCATTTAAACTGTTAATTTTTATCTAAATCTGTCTTTTATTTAAACAATCAATGTATCAAATATTATAACTGGTTATAATATTATGTTTTATACATTAAATACAATTTGTAATCTATAATATATATATATTTCTCATATCATGGCATACATATCTTATTTGACAAAAACTCCCATTTATTTTGTATTATATACCTAATACATCACAAAAGATTATTTTATAATTCAGATTATCTTAAATTATAATTAATTTCATAATATCACAAATAACAAACATAAATTAATTGAACAGAAAAGGTTTTAATTAATAAAAGTTTGATTTTTATTCACAATATGGTATGGCAAATTCCAACTTGTTCAAAGATGCAAATTTTCATTGAAACTAAACTTGGAAAAAAATATTTAATTTTAGAAAATAGCTGCAAATTTAAAATAAACTTATAATTGTAGTGGAATACTATTAATGAATTTCATTAAATATTTAGTAAACATATTTATTTAATCAACTTACATAATACAATTATTCCACAAGTTGAACATCACATGCTGCTGTAGTACTTAAGAAATGAATATACGTTAGCAAACACAAATTAATAAATTAAAGAATATAATTTTGGTGAATTCATATCAAAATCAAATAAGTATAAAAGTATTATATTATATATTATAAGTGATAGTCAATATTGTTAGCTAATGGGAATCATGAAGTTTCATTTTAGTGTACTCTGAAGCCTAATCCTGTCCTTCCCCAGCACACTCCTCTGAAATTCCCAAAGGAATTAAGTTTTTTTTTTATTTTTTATAATAGCAGACAATCAAGTTTTNTTCAATATTTAAAAAAGGAATGTATATTATAAGGCGTGAATCAATTATATTTGTTTCAATTGAGTTAGTATTAACACAATAAGATGTCGACAGATTTAATGTTGGTTTCAAAGAAAACTTTCTAAAAAAATTGTGGACACTAAATACTCATAAAAAGAAGTAAAGTAAGCCGAGATTAGAAGAAAGGGTTTTTGTCCTGATTTAACAAAGGATGGCTGATTTTGTAGACAGAAAACAGATATAAAAGTTACTTGGGTAGTCGCTAGAATGCGCTGTGTGCCTCATTTACAAGTATGGTCATATGTCTTTCTGAAATTATTTTTGCAAAACCTATTGAAGCGTAATCTAAATAAAAGAATTCTTATTAGAGAAAATATTGTATAGTGTCGTCCCACGAAACCAGGGTGTTCGAAAAAGTAGTATAAGGTAAAGGCAAAGAGACGGTGGGGAAAGGAGTGGGGATAGAGGAGAGCAAGGCGGGAGGTTGGAGAGAGGGTTCCCCTCTAAATGGCGAAGGCCGCTCACTGATTGGCGGATAAGTAGGCCGTGACGTCAGCTCCCCAGAGGTTATATATAGGACCGGCGTTGGCTGCCAGCCGCATTCTCGTGTCGACAGCGGACAGTGCAAGAGCTCTCAGAGCAACCTACGGGTTCCCGCTCAGTGTCTTGTGATCGACAACTTATTTGGATTACTCAAGCAATCGTTTTATCATGCGCGAGTGTTTCTTCTAAAAGTGGCCAACATTCCGTCCTATCATCAGTTTCCATCGAGGATGGCGACAGACGCACAACGCTTGATAAGTATCTCCCTGACGAAGATCGCCCAGTCGCGAGCCCAGCGAGGGGGCGTCAGCCTCCACAAGAACCTCCTCGTGGCCACCGTTCTCCAGAAAGCCAGGTACATATTCATGGAAGAAGCTTATCACATGGTCCACAACCCTCCTGTCGAGTATCCCCAGCCCCAACAGACCTACTACGAGGAGATACCGCAGGAACAGCCCGAGGAACTGAACTTCTTCGCCCCTAGTTCACCGGTTTGCGTGCGGTGCCCGCCCGAGTGCGACAAGGAAAACCAAGCCCCCATCGAAGCCCCTACCTACCTCGACCTGGACAACGACAAGCAGACGGTGTTGAGGCTCTCCAAGGGGACGAAGCGGCGGCGGGTCGGCGAGTGGGAGACGGAAGAAGCGGTCATGTCCATCCTGCCGAAGAAAGCCCGGACGGAAGAAGAAGACAACGTCTTCCTGGAGGACGGACTCCTGGACGAATCCGGCAACACCACCATGGAGATCGACAGGATCACCAGCCTCGTCTCCATCTTCAGCTTCGGCGGCCTCTCGGGGGACGGGATCAAACTGACCAGGTCCAGTTCGACGCCGGATCTTTGCTCAGCCCAAGCCAAGGAAGTGGATTCTTTACAGCAGAGACCTTTTTTGGCGATGACTGTATAACCGACACTGTTTTAAAGTTCTAAGTTACCGATTTCTTTATTTTTTATTGTACAGTGTAAATATTTATTGTCCGTAATAGTGATGCTAGCCGACGCGACTTCCAAGACCCTTGGCTCCTCACTATTACTGATCGAAACCTTTGGTGGATTTTTCTCACTCAAAATTTTTTTTTTACTGAAGTTGTCGATATATTTTTTATATAATGTACAAATTTTTTAAAGATAAATTTAAAGATGGGTTTATATGTATCGGTTCTGTTTTAAGAGCCATTGTAAAGTATGTACATATACTTGAGTATTGGAGAAATTAATAAAGAGTTATATGATATTATATATAAACAGTGTTTTTAGTCTTATCCCCCTCTTCCCACAATATGGATGGATAATCTGAGTAAGTACTAACTTTTAATATTCTGTTTGAAATGTTTCACTTTCTTGTAAACGTTTAAATTAAGAAGTATTCTACTTCTTTTTTTTTTTTTTTTTGTTTTTTTTAATTTAAAAGTTACAATGTTCATAGGTATTATTTAGTCTGAATACTTTCATATATTATATTTTTTGGCCAATATTAATTTTAAACATTTTCAAACAGAATTATCATGACTGGATTTCACATAAATACAAGAAAATTTCATTTTATTAAGATTTGAAATTAATTTTTTCTTAATTTTGAAAATATCAAAACAGTTAGTTGATGTAATTCTCCTTTGTATAAAAAAAATAATTATTTGTTTTTCATTCATTCATTAACATATAAATATAACTTGAAATAATTTAATATGCATCAACAAATCTTAGTTTTTTAAATGTATTTTAGTGAAAAAAAATAAAATAATTGAAGAAATAATGTTAGAATATAGGTGGAATAAGTGTTGAAATCCCTTGTTTTAAAATGGCTGCCAGGGTGATGACGCCACTGTCTAAATATACCAACGGCCATACGCCGCCCTGAGGAGCAGTTTTCAGATAAAACTCAATAAATATCTTTGGAGAACATCAACGCCAGAGGAGCTGATTTGCTGTAAATGGTCTACCAGAAAACATTCTACAGATAAATACTTTTAAGGTAAGTTACAACAAAGGATAAGGCTATGTCTACAAGAGGTAAGTGAATTTTATTAAAACTTATAACTATGCCAACAATGGGCAAGTGAATCTTATTAAAATTTAAAACTATGCCTAAATTTTGACTGATTAGGTTTTTTTTTTATTGCATAAAAATAATTGTATTGAAATTATACAGTTTATTTTAGAACTTTGGTTTCAATAAATAAATTAAATGCATTCGGAGAAAGCTCTGTGCATTTTAAAACAAATATTAGTTCCTCCAAAAAATAAGTACATCATATTTATTGTGTTTCTGAAGCATTGACCATCTAATATTTAAAAATTAAAGAGGAAGTAGTTGAAAAACAAAAAAAACTTTTTTTTCAGGTAAGATAACCAAAACTTCACTGTACAAGAATAATTTTTTTTTTAATTAACGAGTATAGTTGAAGATTGTTTCGACATTCATTCCATCCATGTGTAGGTGAGAAAAAATGCTTTATATCAATTGAGGATTCATATTTTATCAGAGAATGTTTTGTTATGTTTATCTCAGGAGAGATTAGACAAAATCTGAGTTATCTACAACACAATTGGTGAACTTATGGAAATCCATATCTAATCACTTGATTTTAAAGGGATATGCAAAAGTATATAGTGAGCTCTAAGATGATTTTAGTTGGGGTTCGGTCGAGATAATTTTAATAAATGTATGTTTATTTAATATTTGACCTTATAACCTTATAAATGTTTAGTTTTTAAAGTTTAGTACACGTAATTCCTGACTCTCTCTCTTCGTTATTCCCATAGCCCTGAAGAAGGCCGGATATTGATGCCGAAACTTTGGCAGATAATCCTTTATTAAAAAATACATTTTTTAAATTTGTGTTTTTTGGATCTACCTTGACCGAACCCCAACTAAAATCATCTTAGAATAATAT
>KZ807305.1:52755-64266 GCA_000696205.2 Oncopeltus fasciatus | reverse complement strand
GTCTGATAAGTTATTAAATTCCCCGCACTAGTGTCGAAAGTCCAACCTCCGAGGCCGATAAATATATCGTCTTATGCTCGGAGGAGCTGACATTGTCAAGCTGTTTAAATTACTCTCGTTATTTACTTTTAAATTTTAATTTTATAAATATTATTTGTCATTATTTGTCTCGGTAGCGTAAATGGAAAACGCATCGGCCCAGACAGCAGGAGATCCAGGTTCGTGTCCTGGCAGGGACAGCTGGATTTTTAATTCTGTTCCCTTGCACTAAAAATTGTTAAAATTTATGTGGGATTAAATACCACAAAAAATAATATTTATACCAGAATAATGTATATTATTATATTTTCAGTTTACAGTGTGAACCATCATCAGGGCTAGTGATTGAACGGAGGGAACTTCTTGTGGGATCAGTAAGGCCTTTATTTTCACTTGAAGGCCATCCGTTAAATATTACCTTATTTAAATAACCTATAAAATACCTAATATTTTTTTTTAAATTGAATTAAATTATACGTAATTAATTGAATTGTTTGAATTAGTGAATTCCTAAAGATTTGTTTATGAAATAGGTCTCTTCTCGATAAGAAAATAAACAAATAAAGGAAATACACTATTAGGTTTCAACGAGATTAATAGCAATTGGACTCAAAACGAATACATGTTTAAATAATATATTGTGGATTATTTATTATTTTAGTTTTAACTGAATATTCTATAAATTAAAATATTATATTGAATATGGGATCTACTGAGAGCAGGTCGGAGTGTCTATCTCAATTCTTTATCAAGTAACCTTGCTCTGAGTTTATCAGGCTTGTTATGTGCGATTTTAGGTCTTAAGGAGAGTAAAAGCTAAAAAAACAAAAACAGAATGGATATGCAGAAAGAGTAAATTAAACATTTATACATTTTAAAATTAATAAAAATTAGACCCCATAATTAGAATAAATTTCCTCAAATTTATGTCTCATAAATGTTTTAATGATAAATTAAACTAATTAGCTAATTTCAATAATAAAGGACTCTTATTTAATAACCGTTTGACGAATTGTTATTGAATGAAATATGTCGAGAGGTGGGGGGGTTACAGACTGAAATTAAAAACCGCTAATACATATATTACTACTTTTTTTAAAAAAAGGATATAATAAGTGTAAAATGTTATTTATGTTGTAACACACTTCATCGAAATAGGCATGCTAAGGAAGATAATCTAGAATATGATTTTGGGATTGAGCTTCTGCTTCAAGATTATGTCTACAATGGGTACATCTTGAGTCCATTACTACAGTTACTTATAATCTGTCTTTCAATATAATCTATTGCTGATTTAAAAAAAATAAAATAGATGATTTCTTTAACTTCGATTTTTCTCACAAAATTTTTACAACAAAAGTTTTGAGGTGAAGTGATTATATAGATACAAGCGAGCGTCTCCTTTAATTTCCCCTCAAAGGTCTGTTTGATGGAAATAAATATATCTCCTTATGGTTATAAAAATATGTCGGAGTTCGGTATTTTGAGGAAGTATACTACTTGGGAATTAAATTTGCAAATGTAGGCGTTTCGGTTTACATTGCAAGCTTTATCAAGAATAAAAACTAACCTCAAATGAACAGATTTTGGTTTAGCAGTAAAAATCCGTAGAAATAAATTCTAGCTAATATAAACTAATAGAGTAGGACATATTTTGATCAGGTCATATTAATTAGACATATATTGCTGGTAGATTTGGTAGGTTACATTTTGAGCGAAACGCAAATATTCCAGTTTTTATTTATTAAATAGGGAAAAGTATCATAATGGAATGATTCTTTTCTTGCTTAAAAATAGAAGTTTTAGAAATGTATGATCTCATTTTCAGGGCTCAGAAATCTCCCAGTGTGGGTGTAAGTGGAAGACTAGTAAAGAATCTTTCTCACCTAAACCCACACTGTGTGATTCCTGACCTCTGAAAATGAGATTCTATGATCTCGAGACCTGTGTCTCGAAGGTGCTCAGTTTTGACTAGTAAAGAGTCTATCTCACTTACACCCACACTGGGAGATTCCTGAGTTCTGAAAATGAGATCACAGGTCTCGAAGGTGCTCAGCTTTGACTAGTAAAGAGTCTATCTCACTTACACCCACACTGGGAGATTCCTGAGCTCTGGAAATGAGATCACAGAAAATATGGAAGAAAAACTGCTTTTTATCAGATGAAAAGATCAATATGAGTGATCTTATCAGTCGTAAGACTAAAGAGAATTCTTCGTCTTTCTCAGCTCTCCTTGCGAACTTCGCGAAGAGGAAATAATTATCGTCCTGTTTTCACACACAGTTCCATGACCTGGCGATTTCCGCTGCACTCAACAAGAAAATATTCCAACAATTGAAGAGGTATTTGGGGTTCGGCCAGAAAATCCTTAAAAAACACAATTTTCTTTTAATTGTGCCCTTTTTAACGTTATCATTCGTCGAATTTTTGTATATCATCTTCAGTTCTGAACTGAACCACTTACACAGATTTCTCCATTTTGACAATAAATTCCCCTACACCTTTTCAATTTATCTTTCAGGACATTGGAGGGGTTGGACATCTATATATTCTTAGCACCCATCGCACAAGTCCCACTTTTATTTTTTGATAAAAGACGTGAGTAGGGACTCGAATCTGCAGCGCCGGGCAGGACTCAAACGGACTCTTTCTACTCAGGGGGTGTCCTGGACAGAAGTCGAACCTGAACTATTATGTGGCTAAATCCTGATGATATTTGTGTTTCAGTGCTCTAGTAGCAAGAGTTTTTGGTTTTTGCCTCAAAATTTTTCATGCTGAGATTAAATACAGTACAGTACAAGAGATGATGAGATAAATTTAGAGTGGGGTTTATGTGAGATTTAATTTTTAAATATTCAGATATTCAAAAGAAAACACACAAAGACACACACATATTTATAGGTAGTTTTGTTGTTAGCTGCACTTTTTTCTACAGTGTCCAGCTCTAGGTGGAAGCGAAGAGAAGCCAACATGAGAGTATGGCGGCCGGTGACTTTCACTCCTCACTTTCACCAAGGAGGCTTTCAAATCTCCAGCTCCAGACTTCTCCAGGGCTTCTGGAACGGTCCAGACGGGGAGGGAGAGTCGCGTAACCTCCCCCCTCCACTGCTTCTACAACTTGAGAAGATTTTCTTTTATTTCAGTTTCTTTCATGAGTGGACAGGGGACTCATGAGGATTGTGTTTACTGACCATATTTACTAGAAATGTATGAGAGTAATAACAGTAGATTACACGATTCCTCGAGGATTTTTAAATATGATATCCCCTAAGGAAATTTCTTTGTAAACATTTATAACTTCTGTTGATATAGCAAATTTGCTGTATGTAGAGCAATATGACGCCATATTGAAAACGGCTCCGAATGTTTATGCTAGGCGCAATGTTCCGTTCAACATTGTACTACAGGCCTATGCAATTTGTAATAGAATGAAAATAAATTCGGTGCTTCTTATTAAATAAAAAAAGGACCTAGAAGGGTTCGTTAATGACTCGGACCTCCGAATGAATTGGGGTACAAAGAGAGAACCAATTGATAATAACCGCATTATCATTAGATGATTGTAGTTGGGGTAACGTCAAGGTAGATCCAAAAAAAAAAATACAAATTAAAAAAAGTGTATTTTTTTAAAAAGATTATCTGCCAACGTTTCAGCTTACACTGTAAGCCATCTTCAGGGCTATCATAGGGGACAGTCCTCTCTTGTCTTCATGATAGCCCTGAAGATGGCTTACTATGTAAGCCGAAACTTTGGCAGATAATTTTTTTTTAAATACATTTTTTTAAATTTGTATTTTTTTGGTTCTACCTTGACCGAACCCCAACTACAATCATCTAATAGTAATATCTACGGTCAAAATAAATTCTCCTTTTTTAACCGCATTATCAGAATAATATGTTTAATATGTTAAAATATAGTTTTCTAGCAATCATTATCTTTAACATTCTCATATATCAACTGATATTGAAATATATACTTAAAAATTGAACTAGAAGGATTGAGCAGGCCTTATCTTTAAAAAAAAGAAGTATTTTAGGTCATATTATCAATATTACAATATTGATTAATAGTCAGTCAGGATCCCCCCCTCCTCCTTAAAGATGGCTGCAATGCAAGCCGAAACAACATCAGTGAAAAATAAAAAAATTATAAATGTTGAACAACATTTTTTTTTATTTATTAACTTTATGACCCAACCTTAAATACATAACTTTTAAATATAATTTTGAGCTGACCGTATTTATAGCTTCTACAACGAGGGAGCCTGTTTGGTTTTTTCAAAAGTCACGCCATGGCGCCTTAGTGATTATTATTATTATTTTGGCATACACAAAACAGGCAGTATATACAAATTCAATCAAAATTTTTTTTTTTTTTCTCATTTTCAGATGTATGCCTCGTAAATGGCTACAATCAGTCATGTGGACTTCAAATACTTCAGGTAATATTAGAAATTTCTCCACTTTCTTGAAGGGAAGGTAAAATTTGGAAACTCAAAGACTTCCTGTCGGTTTTCAGAAGGACCTCCAGAAGAAGGAGTCAATGACAAGAAGCGGAAAGACAAATAGAGCGGAAAGGATAGAAGTGGCCGTTGGTGTTCTTTAATGGTTGTACAACTTGTGCTCTTTGCGAAGGCTGATTGTTTCTTGTTATTTCTACTCTATTTTATATTTATTTTAAAATCATTTAGTGCAGTATTACTGTTTAAATAATTTTTTTTCAAGAATTAAATAGGAATTTGCAATTTATTTGAGAGAACAGAATGAAAATATTAAAAATGTAATCATGTTAAGCGTTTATAAATTGTATTTTTGTACTAATTTTCAACTATGTAGTAATTACAATCGAATGAAGAGAATAGTTACTGGATTTTATAAGGATCTATTTGAGTTATATGACAAAACTGTAAATTATAGGATATGTAAAATACTTGCATGTCTTCCTTATTTTTCTACGGCCGATATTCCCTTGTCTATTAACTTTGGAGTTTACATGTCACAAAAATAATGCACAGAACATCTGTAAAGAAGTACCTAAGTAATGCCAAAATGAAACCGAAATAATGAATAGTACGAAAGACAGGTTAGGGAGAAACTAAATTAAATATCAGACATTAATTCCAATTTACTGATAGCGCGTAAATAATTGGGATTATTAGAGATAGGACAAAACAAAACAGAAATCTGGTTTGTTTTAGGCGAAACATTGGCATTTTGAGTCACGAACATTTGATCCAGATGGCATGACGTCCCCTCTCGCCTTCATGATACCCCTGAAGATGGCTTACAATGTAAACCGAAACTTAGGCAGATAATAAAAAATACTTTTTAAAAAAATTGTATTTCTTCGCATCAACCTTGACAGAACCCCAACAAAAATTCTCTACTAATAATCTCTCAGATGGAAAACTCTCCATTCATACTTAAGTACCTTTACTGCCCCCTGACTATTTCCATTCAATATTCCTCTCGAACAATCGGAAACATTTGTACTTCATTAAGGTGCTAATATTAGCTTTAGATATGTTAAGCAATTAAATATATTTATCACACCAAAATTATTTCAGGAACTTTTCAAGAATGCATACAAACATTGGTGCAAACTATTAAAAGTAGCGGGACCAAAATCAGGTGGATTAAAAGCCTACTGAGGTCGTATAAATGATGTTTACAATCAAGACGTAAATAAACATAGACTGCTTACACTTTACTAGTCAAGAAGTTATGTTTTTATTATTCTTAGTACATATATTAAAAACTGCTGGCGGGTTTTAGGAATATTAAATCCTACTTTTGTCAGATGTAACTTTTATGCTTAATAATATTATCTTCTTTGAAAAGCGCCATTCAAGTGTTCTTTAACTAAAAACAAATCACTGGTTAGCAATGACGAAGGAACAATTCAAATTAATTTCACTAATAAATAAATAAAAAACAGGAAGAAAGAATAAAAATTATGTGTGTGTGCGTGCGTGCGTGCGTGCGTGTGTGTGCGTGTGTGTGTGTGCGTGCGTGCGTGCGTGCGTGCGTGCGTGTGTGTGTGTGTGTGCGTGTGTGTGTGCGTGTGTGCGTGAGTGAGTGTGCGTTTGTGTGTCAGTGAGGAGAGAGAGAGAGAGTGATAGAGTGGGAGTGGGAGGGAGGGGGTAAATGTGAGAGGGAGGGAGAGAGAGAGTATGAGAGAGAGCGAGAGAGAAAGAGAGAGAGAAGGAGTGGGTTTGAGGGNGTGTGTGTGTGTGTGTGTGTGTGTGTGTGTGTGTGTGTGTGTGTGTGTGTGTGTGTTAAGTTTTATGTTACTGAGGATTTTGTCATTTTCCAAAGCAACCCAATAAGCCTGCAACAAGGAAGTATCCTGCTCATTGAGAATTATCTCAGTTAGTGACGTCATGAAAACTGCATCACTACTCCTTTGCATATGCTCCATTGCTAATATAGGTCCTCAATGAATCCTAATATGTTACATTAATAATATGATAGTCATTATAACTTATCGTTAAAGTTTTATTTTCTTGTTATTAAGAAGAAAACGTAACGTATTTATGAAATATATTTGTTTTCATATATAGAGAGTTTTTTCTTACTTTACGGAAAGGAGATAATTTACGTTTAGTATATGAGTACTTAAATAGTTGAGGCTCGATCAGAAATAAGTTTAAAATAATGAATACATGTTTGAAAAAATTACGAGAATTTACTGTTTAAAAGCAACGTTTCGGCTTGCAATGTAGGTAATCTTCAGGACTAATGATCGTGGCAGGGAGTGTCTGCCATACTCATCCATTAAAATAATAGGCTTGGATACATATGATTTAGTATAAGCCATATTCTCTCAGGATCATTAGTCCTGAAGATGACCTGTATAGCTAGTCGAAACGTTGCTTTTTAACAATAAATTCTTGTAATTTTTTCATACTAGACTTTAAAAAAAAATAAATAAAAATAACCTCAGCTATTGCTGCACTCTTCTATACTGAAATTCCTCTGTCTATCACTCTTTAATTCAGGGAAATTGTTAGATTTTGAAGTGTTGTCAAGTTCCATCAAGTTTAGTAGAATATTTATAATGTTCATCCAGTTGAACGTATAGGCTCTTCATAAGTCTGAATAGGACGAACTAGACCAAACGCTTCACTCACTGAAGTCTGGAACTTGAGAAAGAAGCTGGAGTTACTCATGCTACAGGGCGTATTCCAGCAGTCCTTCCTTCTCTAGGACGTACAGTCGTCAAAAATCAGCTCCCGTCCATCAAACTCTTCAAGGAGTCAGACCAAGTCTCGAGGATATCAAGTATTACTACAATTTGTGAAAAATGTCTTCCAATTTCCAAGAATCGCCAAAATATATGTTTAAAAAATTGTTATCCATAAATTAGATGTTTCTTTTTTTTGGGGTTCGGTCAAGGTAGATCCAAAAAAAAAAATACAAATCTAATAATAATATATACGGTCAAAAAACTCACCATTTGAAGTTACCCATAAATGTTTTGTATTAGCATCGAGGTTGGACTCTCGACACTAGTGCGGGGAATTTAATAACTTATCAGACTGGTCCCGGTAGCATAAGTGGTAAATGCACCGGCCCGGATAGCAGGGGATCCAGGTTCGAGTCCTGGCTGGGACAGTTAGATTTTTTATTCTGTTCCCTTGCACTAAAAAGTAATCTCCAAACCGTATTTGAACAAAATATGAGAAAAAAATTGGTAACATTAAATAATATAGCATAGATAAATACTGAATTTCAATGGAAACTTTATTTTGTTCAACAAACGATTCCATAGAAATTGGATATAATTCAGGAATTTAAAAATAATTATGTAGCATTTGTAATTACACATATGTTAGTCGAACAGGAGGAAAGGTTATAAACTTGTGCCAGGAACACTGTTGAAAATCTGCCTTTAGCGAATTTTTGCGCCGCCCTAGAAGAAAATATCAACTACAAGGCAAAGCATTGTATAGAATTGTTACATAAAATAAATAAAAGTGGACTTAAAAATGAGTTGGAAAGTATTTAAATAAAAATAGATAGAAAAACAGGGTGGAGTCCAATCTAAATGTCTAAGGACGGACATCAAAGGACTCTGATTCTTAAGCTTATTATCCTTGTCTCTTCTCTGTCCTTGTCTTTCACGCAGTCAGCCGCCAACCTTACAAGAGGACAGAACATACATAGCTATGCATTTAGGTACATTTTTATGTCTTTATTTTCAGACATATTTGAATATATTATGTATTGATTTCGTTGCTATATTTTATTTGATTCAATACATCTTATTTGATCGGCTATATGTTATTCCATTGACTATATTTTATTTCTATAAAGATTTTTTTTAAATAGTAAATTGTACAAATTAAAAATGGATTTTAGGTGTAAATACATAGATTTATTGGTTTTAATTTAATTTCCAATTTTTTTGATAAAATTTGTAAATGCTATAAATTAATTATTACTGTTTAACAAGTTTGTTTGTGGACGTGATGGGATAGTTCTGATGATGGGATCGTGTGTAATGAAAGGTTGAATATATAATTAATAAAGAAGTGTATTGTTCCAGTACCAATTTAGAAAAACCTCCGCTTTCCTGAAATATAATGGTTGAATTCATTATTCATTTCTATTTTCTGTCGCTTTTTAATTATATTTTTTTGTTAATAATAGTCTATCCTATTGTTTAAAGAGTTAAACAATAGGATAGACTATTATTAACAAAAAAATATAATTAAAAAGCGACAGAAAATAGAAATGAATAATTTCAAACAACAAACTAATTTCATCAAAACGTATTGAAATTTTAATATTTGATAATCAAACCTGTGAAAGAAGTTTAAAGAAAAACATATTTTTGTCCGCAAATATATTTTTTAAAGTAATTATTTTTGTTATTATAAAATTTAATTTATGTATTAATTTAGCATCAACATTTTAGTTTAATGTATGTTTATAAAATTTATGTTAGAAAATACTTTAAAATTTAAAATTTAATAAGTGTGTGTGTGTTTGTATGTGGTGCGGGCTTCTTTCCCGGTCAATAATTTGAGTATTTAAATCTTTTTATACAGAATTTTTTAAATAGTACTATAGAAAAATAAATCTTGCCCAATAAATAAAAAAAATCTTGATTTAGTCAATGTCGTGTTCCATTCTACACCAGTACTACGGATGTGTATCCCTCCATGGGTAGGCTTTAAATAAAAGCTTTTCCACTCACATATTTTGTTAGAATAGGGTGGTGACATAGTATAGTTCATTAGTTGGGATGCGGGAGTAATAAAGCTACTTTTCGGCATATATACCGCATCTACAGTTAGACTTGCCTACTAATCCCAACTGTGACCCCTTGACCCCATTTTATAGAATCAATAATTGACTTAGTGCTGTGGTTGAACATGTCTGCTCGCAATTGTTTTTTTTTCTATATATGAAATTTAATTTTACAAATCTTCATGAAATAACTTAAAAAAATAACCAGTGATATAAATTTAAATAAATATTCTTATGACGCAACTTGAATTTGTCAAANAATAAAGAAAGAGCATTAAAGCGTAATAAAATAAAAACGAAATCCAAAAAATTAACTGATATATTATTATAATACTTTTATCAAATTATTAATTAAAAGAAATTTAAAAGTAACACTCTAGCGTCCACAATTCTTAAATATTAAATCATATTGAAAAATATATTTTATTATATATTATGTACCTAATATAAAATAAAATTCATCATTTAAGCTTCTGTTTGCAAACCGTTGGATTATTTTGTTAAGGGCTCAAATATGTGGGGGTGAAAGGAGGTTTAGGGAGACCAGAATTTAAAATTGTAATTTTTTTATTATTATGAATGTTAGGAAAAAAGTTTAATAACATTTATATTTCATAATATTTTTCGGCAAACTCATAATAAAAAAGATAATCAAGACTTTAATTTCAAGTGTTGGACGGGCATTCTCATTTATTAAGTATTGAAATCACTACTAAGTAATCAGATTCACTATTTAGTATTTTCATTTCGTTTGGTTTAAAAAAATGAGAAAAAGGAGTTTTATTGGGAGAACAATATTTATAACATAATAATATCTTCCCAATTTTTAGTGCAAGGGAACAGAATAAAGAATCTAACTGTCCCAGCCAGGACTCGAACCTGGATCTCCTGCTTTCCGGGTCGGTGCGTTACCATTTACGCTACCAGAACAAGCCTGATAAGTTATTAAATTAAACTATCAAATTGACTGCTAAGGGACTGCTAAGGAGGACTGCTAAGGAAGGACTGCTAAGGAGGGACTGCTAAGGACTGCTAAGGGACTGGGACTGCTCAAAATTATCAAATTTAATAACTTATCAGGCTTGTCCTGGTAGCATAAATGGTAATGATAATTTTGAGCAGTCCCAGTCCCTTAGCAGTCCCTCCTTAGCAGTCCCTTAGCAGTCCTCCTTAGCAGTCCTTAGCAATCCTCCTCCTTAGCAGTCCTTAGCAATCCTCCTTAACAGTCCTCCTTAGCAGTCCCTTAGCAGTCGATTTGATAGTTAAATTTAATAACTTATCAGGCTTGTCCTGGTAGCATAAATGGTAATGCACCGGCTCGGAAATCAGGGGATCCAGGTTCGAGTCCTGGCTGCGACAGTTAGATTTTTTATTTGTTCCCTTGCACTAAAAATTGTTAAAATTTACGTGGGATTAAATACCACAAGAAAATTAATATTTTAAAATAATATCTTCCTCTGGGTTTATTTTTTGTATACCATTGGACATTTTGCTCAATATCGTCTTTACTGTTAGAGATAGAAAATAAATTGTAGGATATAATAGGTGTAAAATGTAATTTTTTAACTTATATCTTATATGATATTTTTTGGAAAAACACTCAATAAGTAAGAAATTTACGAATGTAACTGCATTAGTTGAGCGCTTCCCCCACTTTATCTCGTGGGCCAGTTTAGGCCAAAATTTGGTGGTCATTATCTTTACATTATTCTCCTCTTCGGCTTCTATATTAAATTCCCTCGTTTACTTTAATGAGACATGGGAAATCTGCTGAGGCCATGCAGCTCTTGCGTAATGGACAAATCACTTCAAGGCTCAGATATCTCGCAGACACCTCGTCAGGTTGTATATTGATTGGTGGTTCATTCTTACGCTCATCCAGTTCTGTCAAAAAAAAAAAAAGTTATATATGAGTACATAAATAGTTCAGGCTTGATCAGAAAGGAGTTTAAAAAAATTAATACATGTTTGAAAAAATTAGAAGAAGTTATTGTTTAAAAGCAACGTTTCGGCTTGCAATACAGATCATGTTCAGGACTAATGATCGTGGCAGGGAGTGGCTGGCATACTCATCCATTAAAATAGTCCTGAAGATGACCTGTATAGCAAGCCGAAACGTTGCTTTTAAACAATAACTTCTTGTAATTTTTTCATACTAGACTTTTTGAAAAAAAAAAAAAAAAAAAAAAAAAAAAAAAAAAAAAAAAAAAAAAA
>KZ807305.1:22021-35153 GCA_000696205.2 Oncopeltus fasciatus | reverse complement strand
AATAATGATTTAGGATATACACTAAACTTTATAATAACAAGAAGATTTTGGGGTTATCCGGTTATCCAAATTGGTCTCTCAATCTAGTTATCTATTTTCAAATCAGTGCAAAAGCACTGATAAGATTGTGGAATATCCTTTAAAAGAATAAACAAAAGCACACTTATTGAAAGGGCGCGGACAGATCAGAAGAAGATTGCAAGCGTGAGAAGAGCTTTTCATTGGCTTCTGTCCGAGGTGATACTTCTAACAGCTGTTCGCTCCTAATGGGGTGTGAACAGGCTCCACAGCGATTGCGGGAAGGGGCTACCTGTCCGCTGTATATCATCCTGGGGGCGTTATTTGTCTAGGGGTTGCACCCTGGAGATGCCACACACAGTAGGTCAGTTTGTGGGGCAGAGCCAGTGGGCTGCGGTTACAGCCAGGAAGTCCCATTCTCGTCAGGCTGTTTGCAAACAGTTACTGTGGCGTACACTGACTCTTACAGCTGTGAAGCCAATCACCATGGGACACCGTCCGGAGTATACCATGACCATGACTTCGTTTGTTGGGTTGCTGTATCCTGTCTGTACTCACAACAGGGCAGCTCTTGGTGTTGTCTGTTCTCCTCACGGCTACCTGCTGGACTTCTAGGACTCACAATCCTAATGGCACGTGGCCTGTGTGTGTCAGAACTACTTGCTCGCGTCAATGGGAGATCTCCTGGGGTTTGTTGTGAACACAAGAGTTAAGGGATGATGGCTATTTGCCACCGCCGACTGGGTATTTAAAGGGATCCCTTGTAGCCCACAAATAAGAAAAACAAAGAATATACTTTCTTCTTATGAATAATAATTTATTGAAAAACTATTTAAAACAAAAAAATATACATTTTTTTAAATTATTATATATTTTCTTACTACATTTTCTAATCATTTTACTCATTTTTTATATTATCTGTTTTGTTATTCAGCCCTGATGAAGACCTGAGATTCAGGACAAACGCCGACCAAAAAAATAACTTATGGTCAAATGGAGATTTTTTTGACTGTAGATAAAAAAAATCTTTCGGCTTACATTGTAAGCCATCTTCAGGGCTGTTTAAATACAATGTCATAAGAAAAAAAAAAAAAGTGTTTTACATTATTATTACATAGAATTGCCATAATTGTGAGATTAAAAGTATCTAGAACTATGTAGAGAAATTCAAAATTAAAAAAATAAATACAAATATTCACTACACCTCTCTATCATGAAGGCGAGAGGGAACGTTGGCAGACAATTAAAAAATACACATTTTTTTAAATTTGTATTTTTTGGATCTACCTTGACCGAACCCCAACAAAATAAATCTAATAAAAACTTGTGGGCACACACATTACGTTTGTAGTTTTAAATCTGGGCGAATTCCAATTTTTTTTTTTTTTTTTTTTTTTTTTCAAAATGGTTACAATATCAATGATCAATTGATATTCTACAGATTAATATTTTTACAAATATAAATTCGCAATTAGTTCTGTGAAACGGAGGAACTACTATTAAAACTCGACAGTTATTTTTTACTAAATTATATTATCAAATGGAGAGTTTTTTGACCGTAGATATTACTATTAGATGTTAGGGTTCGGTCAAGGTAGATCCAAAAATATATATATTTTTAAAAAATGTGTATTTTTTAAATTATCTGGCTGATCGATAGTTACTTTTTTATATGATATTATTTACATTGGAGATGTGTCTCACTTTATGTCTCCCATAATCCTTTATTCATATTTTACTGCGCCAAATTTATTTACTGGTTGACTGTTAACTTTAATTGCAAATTGGATTTGTTTTAATTGGGAAATTTTATAATTTTATTAAAATGTATGTTCGCTTCTTATGGGTCCTCCACTTATTTAGTAAAATTTTTTAAATTCTTTCTTTGATATAAGTATAGGAGGATAAGGTCAGTGAGAGATATTTGTTGCTAAAAAGCTGGCTCTAGACCAACAGGGTGGATCAAACCTTCTACTTGCATTCTTAAATATATTTTTTTTAGTGTTAGCTATTCGTAAAATATTTATAGTTTATAAATGATAAATTTTGTTGAAACTCTTAAAGTAATAATTTTTTAAAGTAATTTTCCTCCGATTAAAGTTATTAATGAACACAACTGGTTTGTGTAAAGAAAGAATTATTTTAGTTTATCTTTCTTAATTATTAGAGGTGGGGTTGTTCAATCCCCTAGCTACTTTCTTAAATATGTCCTTAATATGCATTCCATTTTAAATTTAGAGATAGTTGGTTAGCTATCCCTGAGCAGGCGAATCCTCACACATAGGATCGATGAAGAATTTTTTTTCCTCTCAATTCATGTCTTGGTAGCAAAATTCAGTAGCTTGACTTTATTCAGAGAGATCTGGTGAGTTTTTTTTAATCCCTACTACGATAATTAGAAGTTATTTAAATTATATTTATGTATTATCTAATGAATGTCAGTGAATCGTTGAACATTTTAGCAACTCTTCAATGACTTTTAAATAAAAATATATTGAATACCAAAATTTTTTGCGAACGTTTCGTCCAGAATTTGAAGCCTTTTCAGTGCTATAAGGTAGATTTCTGCTCATTCGCCGTGGGAGCAAGCTAATATGCAGAAATCTACTAATATCCCCATGGGCCTACTGAAGAAACCTTTCTGAAACACGTGAATGTTGTTATTCAAATTCCTGTAGGGTTTTGTTTCCCATGGACTTTTGACAGTTTGCAGGTGGTCTGTCTGAGGAATCGGCTACCTGGATCCAGGTAGACAGAGACCTTCGTGAAGGGCCTGACCTGCCCTGCACATTTGAGCCCTTACACAGCCTATTTCTGCTTATTTAAGGCTTGCTACTTTCAGGTAAATCCCTTTGTCAGGCAGACAGTACACCCAGTGATTGCCAAATTCATCCCAACTCAAAATTACAGACTGTTAAAGACATTAAGTAAGATATTCTGTCGTCCTTTTGCCTTCCTGGTGAGTTAATTATTCCAAATGAGCTGATTAGAATATCTCCTTTTTTTTTCTTTCTGTGGTCCCCCAAATTTAGTGATTTGGGAGCTTTTGTTCTCTCAATCATGGCGCTCCCCCCCCCTCTCTCTCTCTCTCTCTATATATATATATATGGGACAAAGAGGTGCAGTGAACGCACAAAAAGAAAAAATTACAAAGAGTAAAATTTTAGGGGATTTCATTTGTGGAGTGAGTCTCTTCACCTCTCTTTGAAGAAGGTAGAGAAGTCACCTCGTAAGTTTTACTCTTAGTAATTTTATTCTTTTGGTNTAACTTAGTTTCTCTTTCCATGATTGTGAGTGGGTTCTATACACTATTTTAAAAAACAGAGTGGAAAGGCCAACACCTCTCATGATTTGATTAACAACTCATATGTGTCAGGATCCACAAATCTATTTCTCAAATTCCTGTTCTAGATTAAAGGAATGCCGCTACATGTCGTGGTATTAGCTGTTCTTCTCAGGAAAAAAAAAAATTAATAATTTTTTTAACCATGTTTTATCCGTTCGTTTTGCTGAAACAATTTACAAACACAATATGTTGTCGGTTTCTTAATAATGACTAAGAAAAGACCACTCTTCGTCATGAATATTTGATCCAGGTAACAAAACGTTCCCTCTGGCCTTCATGATAGCCTTGAAGATGGCTTACGATGTTAGCCTAAACCTCGGCATATAATAAAATAAAATAAATTTTTTTTTTTGGATCAATCTTGACTGAATCCCAACAAATGCTCCACTAATAATTTCCGCCTAAAAACTCTCCATGTGTATTTATGTATAATTTTTTGTGATAAGTTTATCATATTCTACAGCTTTGACAATTATTGATTGATTCGTGGTGAATGGAAAACAATCTTTGGAAGGGACGTAATTGGAGGGGGATGTTGTACAGTGGGGTAGTACACGAGTCGGTAGCAAGTTGTTGGGGGTACTTACACGATAGGGGTGGGATACCAATATGTTGTCCTGAACGAGCTAGTTAGGTGTTTACCAGACCCACCCCCTCGCCAGAGTGCCTTTATCTAATTCTAAACAGTCAATGAGAGAGAACAGAATAACAAAATCTATCTGTCCCAGCCAGGAATCGAACCTGGATCTCCTGCTATCCGGGCCGGTGCACTTGCCAATTGTGCTACCAGGACGCGCTAGATATCTCATTAAATTCCCTCTACACTAGCGAGAGCCTTACCTACGAGAAAGGCGAGAACTTCGTCTTAAACTCGAAGGAGCTTTAAGAATTATTTATAGAATTCTTATTCTATTCCCTCTCATTAATTGTTTAAAATTTACGTGGGATAAATTGTCAATTATTATTTTATTCTCATGACATTGTATTTCTACAACCCACAGTATTTCTACAGATCCAAAAAAAAAAAAAAAAACAAATTAAAAAAAAATGTATTTTTTAATTTTTTTTTTTTTTTTTTTTTTTTTGGATCTACCTTGACCGAACCCCAACTAAAATAATCCAATATTAAATATCCAGATATTCTCTCATTCTATCTCTCACTCTTTCCGCCTCGTATGTTGCTAATCTTGTCTGTTCCATTCCCATCTTCCTTTGCTCTTTACCTCTATCCCTATCATCTGTCTATTATATTGTCCTCTATCTTTGATTTATATTTTTTTCTTATCTCCTCTGTTCCTTCGTATCTTTCTTAGTTTCTTGCCTCTCTTCTTCTTATCTATCCACATTCCTTACTTCTTCTTCTTCCCCTTCCTCTACTAGCTTCTCTTCTTTGTATGTATCATGATGCTCTGTTTCTTATTCCCTTAGTCTTCATTAGCCCCTTCAGCACCTTTCATCTTTTCCTTTTATCTCATTCTTGCACTTGACTCTCTCTTTCTTTTCCTTTCCTCCTCGTACCTCGCTATTTTTGTCTCCCTCATAATTATCTTTTTCAGCTCTTTACTTTTATCCCTGTCATCAGCCTATTCTATTTTCCTCAAATGTTTAACTACTTTTGTACCCTCTGCTTCTTGCCAATTTCATTGTTATCTTTCTCCTCCTTATCTATCTATGCTCCTTACCTCTGCTTTTTATCTCCTTTCTTTTACTCACTCTTTCTATCTCAAATTTGTCTCTACCTCTCACATCTTGCTGCTCTCCTTGTTATCTTCCTTCTTCTGCTCCTTACCTCTGTACCCTTTACCTTTTCTATTTCTTCCTTATTTTCCTCTTTCCCCCTCTTATATTGCTCTGCTCCTTGCTATCATCTTCTTATATCTCTTTGCGCCTTACATAATTTTTCTTGCACTTTCTTTGTTGTGCTATGAAATAAGTTCATAAGAACATCAAATGTTGCAATAACCACTGAAACATTCATAACGATTTAAGTAGAAAACAAAAGTAAAAAAAAAAAAAAAAATGCAAAATTCTCAGCAATTAAGCTGTAAAATCATTCAAAAATGGAAAACAAATGGAAAATATAAATAAGTGTATAAAATGAAGACTAGAAATATAAGAATATTGAATAATTAAATACTTTTTTAATAAATATATTTAAGATAGAAAAAATAAAAGGGAATATTGACGTTTAATAAGGGGAATAAATACAGTGCTCGAGAAATAAGTCAGGGTTTCGGCCAGGATCAGAAAAATAAATAAAATTTTAAAAAAAGTAAATTTTTTTTTTTAAATTATCTGCCGACGTTTCGGCTTACATTTTAAGCCATCTTCAGGGATATCATGAAGACGAGAGGGGACATTTCCATGAACCTAAGTTCACATTTCCATGAGTGAGATGGGAAATCTCCATGTAAATGTCAACTTAGGGACAGGACGTCCCCTCTCGTCTTCACGATAGCCTTGAAAATGGCTTACAATTTAAGTCGAAACGTTGGCAGATAATTTTTTTTTTAAATTCACTTTTTTTTTTTTAATTTATATTTTTTTGGTTCTACCTTGACCGGACCCTAACAAAAATCATCTAATATTAAGTATTAATATGGACGTCATTCACAAGATACTCTTGAGAAGTGCTCCGATCACGTTAGAGAAGGCAGTAGGGCAGAGCTTAATAGAGCAATAGGGAAATCTGCTTGTTTCAGGTAAATTATCTAAAGGGTTATTTTCACTACCAATGAATATAGAACTATCATACCTTCTATTATCCGTCTTCATTGGTTTCTGCAAGAAGATGGTTTGCAGAAACCAATGAAGACGGATGATAGAAGGCAATGGGGAAATCTGCTGGTTGTACACAGCCCCCGCGCGACGTGCCTCCGAGGACGGAGCTGTCGCCCATTGAGTGGACGGAGGGATGAATGGGCGCCGTAAGGGTTGTAATCCCGGACCGAAGGGGATTTTCGGCTTAGTGCCGAGGGAGACCGCCCCCGCAGTAAACATATCATAACAAGTCCATTCAAACGTGGAGGAACGCACTTCTTACAACTCTTCTTATCGGTGGCTCATGTACCACCCCCTAGCGGCTGATAAGGACAGTTCGTTTCCACGTCAACTGCTCTTCTCCTGGATATTTCAACTCTCAGCTTTACACCTTTAAACATTTTTTTTTCAACTAATGGATCGTGATATATAACTTTTAAAATGCTTTAACCAACTAGATGTTTTTTGTTGTTGTTGGGGTTCGGTCAAGGTAGACCCAAAAAAATACAAATTTAAAATTTGTATTTTTTTGGATATATTTTGACGAAACCCCAACCAAAAAACATCAAGTAATATTTTTTATTATTTTGGATCATGATTAATCCTTCCTCAAAATTAATCCTGGTTTTTGAGGTTCATAAAAGGATTGACTTTTAAAGTTCTTTAATAAAAATTAGGTTTTCTGCGCTTAATTTAGTTTGAATATTATATAATTAAAAGGAGACTGCCAAGAACAAACGAGTACTTTTAAGTCTAGTACCGTCCTGGGGTAGTTTTTTTGGAGAAAAATACAAATTCTTTCAGTGCCCTGGGTGTTTAGAATTGATATTACCTCCCAATGACCCATGTGGTNTATAATTCTAAGATGATTTTAGTTGGGGTTCGGTCGAGAACCGAACCCCAACTAAAATCATCTTAGAACAAAGCAATAGTTTTTTGCTAGATTTATCTGGACGTTTCGGATTTTCCATCGGAGACCAATGTATCATTCTTTTATTTATTTTTTATTATTATTCATAATTGAATTATTTTTCTCAATAAGAGAAAAGAATATAACTCTTCACTTGTTCATCTTAATGATATATATACTTTAAACAGCCAATTTATATATTCATCCCCTTGATTGGGGATGAATGAGTATTTAGTAAACAAGAAATGGAAAGGGAGCTAGAATAAAAAAAATTCTTACCTCAGCCGGGAATCGAACCCGGGTCTCCTATTATACGCGTAGGTGCTCTTCTGCATTAGTGTTAATTAATTAATTAATTAATTAATTAGAACATTTAGAGTGTTTACCAAATACTCGAAGGATTAGGTATTTGACAGTAGGTAATGTTACAGAGTTCTATAGAGTATATTCTAGACAGGTTACAGGTAAAGCTTTCGTTGTATATAAGAAGTATGATCTGTATCCTTGCAGTCAATAAAATAATTGTTGTCTGTTTAGGTCTCGCCTTCTTTGTATTATTTGTACTTTACTGAGCAGTATAGGGATATCAAATTAGATAGGTCATATAGACGGTCTTAACCTAATTGGAGAGTTTTTTTGGCCGTAGAGATTATTAGTAGAGAATTTTTTCAGTAGTTATAAATATTTGATTCAAGTGGCACGACGTCCTCTCTCTTCATGGTAGCCCTGAATATGGCTTACAATGTAAGTCGAACGTTGGCAGATAATTTAAAAAATACACTTTTTTTTTTAATTGTATTTTTTTGGACCAACATTGACCGAACCCCAAAAAAATTTTACTAGTCTCAACCTAAATTTCAAGTAGTGTTCAACTCAAGGAAATGAGATGTTTTATTTATAAACATCTTCCACAAAAATCTTTAAGGCTTTTTGAGCAATTTTAAACTTTCATACAATAAATGCAAGGGAATAGAATAAAATAAATATTACTACCTGGCTGAGGTAGTAAGTTTTTTTAAATTCTATTCCCTTGCATTTATTGTATAAAATTAACGTGGGATTAAATATCGCAACTAATATCAGTATTTTAAACTTTCAATTTTTAAATCATTCACCTAAAAATTTAATTAATTAAACCTAAATTAAATTTTAAAAAATGCAGACATTTTTTATATATTCGATGTTTGTATTCTACTGCTCTTGAAATTAAAAAGTCTAAAATTTTGAGGAAGATTTTCGATTTTTATTTCTCAGATCGATTACTTTAGTTTATTTTCTTTTAGGAGTATTGAAACAAAAATTAAACTGCTTTTGTTAATACTTAACTGAGATTGACCGTAATTTTTTACGAAGGATTCTTTGGGGACTCTGTCTTGTAATTTGAAGAAATTAAAAATAATTTGTAACAAAATTTTTCATTATTGCTAAAGTTTTGGTCTAAATTTCCGGTCTTCTTCAGGCCAGAGGGGGTGAGGGAGTCGAGAGAATCCCCTTCTCTCTGATAACTAAATAATGATATTTGACTGAAGTTTTTATTCATATTGACGACAGTAATCCTGAAATCTGATAGAAAAGCTTTTGTGGTAGTGAGATTTATTTTTATTTTTTATGTGATTCATTTTGTTTCTCTAGCAAGCATTCAGTCCCAATATTTTTTTTAAATATTTTATTTTGGTTGTGGTTTTTTATCCCACGTAAATTATAAATAATTCGTGAGAGGGAACAGAATAAAAAAAATCTATCTGTCCTCGCCAGGAATCGAACCTGGATCTCCTGCTATCCGGGCCTGGTATGTTGACCGTTACACCACAAGGACCAGCTAGATATCTCACTCAATTCCCTCTTCACTAGCTAGTTCCCTCTCACGAATTATTTATAATTTACGTGGGATAAAAAACCACAACCAAAATAAAATATTTAAAAATTAAAATTTAATAAAGTAAATGACGAGAGCCGACAAAATGTATGACAATGTCAGCTACTTCGAGTTTAAGACGAAGTTCTCGTCTTTCTCGTAAGTTAGGCTCTCGCTAGTGAAGAGGGAATTGAGTGAGATATTTGGTTGTCCTTGTGGTGTAACGGTCAACATACCAGGCCCGGATAGCAGGAGATCCAGGTTCGATTCCTGGCGAGGACAGATAGATTTTTTTATTCTGTTCCCTCTCACGAATTATTTATTCAGTCCCAATGGTTGGAAGTAGTACCTGTAGGTAGCCACACTGTTTCAAACAGCCATGGCACTGGGAAAGTTTTTGTTTCTCGACAAAAGCCTTCCGGTCGCAGGTGGGGGGGGGGGTTACTTTGAAGGGAAATAAATAAATATTGATGAATTAATACATTTTTTGATAATATAAAAAGTCATCTTACTTTTTGATCACAGCTCGTGTAATATTTATCACTCTTTTTCTTTATTTCTTATTTTATTTGGTAAAGTGTACTGTGTTGTATCTTGACTTAGATTTTATAGAAAAAATGTATTAAGTTATAGGCAGTTGAGTACTTTTTTTTATCAAACAACACTAAAACTGGATATGTGAATGGAACATTAAATTCTTAAAATAGACACCTATTTTTATTACACTAATTTTTAAAGAATTGGAATGTTATATTAAAGCAAAATTACTGTGATTGAATTATTTATAAAACCTTTTAAAATTAATGTATGCATATATTCTTTTAGGTTGATGATGATAATGAAAATTCCATGCCAAAAAATATTTCTATTCGCCCAGTAATGAGAAAACCCCGAAGAAGCCTAAATTCAGAAGAAAGTAAGTTGCAATTGATATTTAAATCATGAATTGAATACTTCCTTAATGATTATTGAATTTAAAGGAGTTTTACAAGATCAATATTATTGGTCACTGCTCTATTAGTCATTAATGTTGATCGCCAGTTAACTGTATTGAAATATACATCATCAATACGATCAATGTGAAATTATGGTTATGGGAATTTCTCAATAAGGATGAATAACCATTAATTTTGATCTATGATTCTACTTGATTCCTTAATATGCTAGATTTGTATTTATCTAAAGTCTTAATGAATTAATTGACCACTTGACAGTAGTAATTGTTCCCAAGTTTTGAAGCAACAATATTGATCTTGTAAAAACTAAGAAATCTGTCTGCTTATTAATAATGATTTAGGATTTAGTATTAGTAATGTTAATGCAATTTGTACAATACTTTAAATAATAGGCAAAAATTGGGAACTAGAGTAATAAAAAAAAATGAAGTGAATAAATATTCTACTTACTATTGCTTCGCTACCAAAAAATATAGAAAAAAATATGATTAAAATGAATAATTAGGTAAAGTATTCTCATCTAACTTATGTAGACTGTAAACAACAAAGTCTAGAACGAGGACAGAAGAAAATTAATGAGCAAGAAACTCATTTAAAAGGAGAAAATTACTGTTTATAGGACCATAATGAATTAGCTTCGGTAAGCTATGATCTGACAATCCAATCACTTCTACTAAAATAATGTGGATTTTGGCTACTCTGAGAAATTATGAGGAGAAAGTCCTTACAACATGAGAGTTTAGTTACTAGTCAATTGAGTAATGGTAATGAGATAACTTTCTTTTGGTTAGTTACCATTATTTTTAGCAAAAAAGGATTGGAATATTGAATCGCGGACCTGGAAGAAGGATTCCCTCTGCTGTGCCGGGTCGGTGAGCTGTCTCGAGACAGCCTTGAGGATCGTACGCCCTGGAAAGTAAAACTAAAGATCTATACGCATCCTACCGCTTTCGATGGCGAGGGTTGTAAACACCGAAATTATATTCCAAACACTTGCTCCTGAATAGAACAGGCATGCCATTGTGTTCTTCTTTACTCTCTACACACGACGTTACAGAGATGACGCCTTGCACTTGACACATTGTAAACTGAGGATTTCGACTCCCACAACGTGTTGTTATTTTCGTTCATGTCTGCCCCTCAAGGAATAACAAAACAAAAGCACTCCATTTTATCTTGCGTACGACGATGAGAGTCTGTTTACTTATGCGTCCGGACTATAAGCTGTATTTTCGTTTTGTTTATAATTTGACTTGTTTTGTTTCCTTTTTTTTTACAATACATTTATAGGACTCGTTAGTTGAATGGGGCGGGGAGGGGGGGAGGAAGCAGACATTTTCTTCTACACTAAGGGAATATGACACTACATTCCATGATCAGTAGCCCTGAAGATGGTTATTATTGAAAGTCGAGTCGTCCATTTAAAATAATCAAAGAATATATTATCGTGAAGTTTTTCATATAAAATTTATTTTTATAACTCACCTACTCAAACACTCATCTACTTCCCGTCTAATAATAATATTTTTAATATTTAAAATTAGAAAACTATCGAAAATTTTAGAATTACAACAAAAAACAATTGAAGAGATTTTCTGAATAGAAAAAGGTATCTACAATTTGAAAATCTATGAACGCAGCTTTGAGGTTGTAAAATTAGTGTATGTATCGGGGAGGGGGAGGGGCAATTTCGACATCAATACTAAATAAAGATAGACGTAGATAGATGTAAAATAATCTTCAAGTTTTAATATTATAAAATAAAAGTCAGCGAGTTCAAAAAACTTAATTTTGAAAAATAACAACGATCCATCCCTGAAAAATGGAAACCCTAGAGTTGGCATCAATAAAGAAAAACATTGTATATAAATGTAATAATAAAATATTAATAGGGTTTAGTACAGTAAACAAAAGCAACAGATAATACTTTATAAATTGAAATAACACAAAATAAGATGTCCGTGAGTTAGAAAAATAAATTTTGTATGAAAAACTTCACGATAATATATTCTTTAATTCTTTTTAATGACTCCATTGAGTGATAACAGTACCACCAATACAAATACCAATACTATAAACTCTTTCTAGAAAGTTAAAGGACAAATATAGGAATAGATGACATATTTTTATTTTTTTTTGTAAATAAAAAGTCGTTATAGCTCTTAATGTTTTAATAGCTTTCAGCAAATCCCCCCCTTTTGGAAAACAAGTTATTCACGTTTTCCCTTAGGAAGCTTTTGTGTGGCAATCAAGCTTCTAGAGGTAGGGTATAATTACTCCTATAAGCGATATTTGTGTGACTTTAAAAATCTTGTCTAAGTTTTGTTAAGAAGTTGTCTAAAATTCTAATTAGACAAAGAAGTTGTCTAATTTTTGTTGGAAACCGTTGAATCACACCGGTGGAACCGGTGGAGTTTGTCAATGACTGAAATCGCAAGAGGAGAAGGAGGGGGGGTTGGCTTAGATTGAGACTGAATTGAATAAATACAACAATCCATTTNAGGATGCCAAATGATAGATGCTCCCTCTGTATTAATTACGATATGTGTAATTAGTAATATTGACCTGAAGATAACTGTAGAGTCAAAACACTTAATTTGAGATACAGGGAAATTTGAAGGGTAATTACATCATTATTTATTGATTTTATGCTAAACATTTTAAAATATGTATTTTTTATATATTTCTTTTCTATAACACTTTTACAAAAAAATGCATATTGAAAAAGGAGTTTAAGAATTTAACTATGATGGTATGCACTTTCCACTCCTCCCTCCCAGACAGTCTAGAGACGGCCTCAGGATGAGCTTACCGTTTATCTCGTGGAGAGGAGTGACATATTCTCTTCATCTCTTCACTAAGTAAAATACACAATGCCTCCTGTCTACCCCCCCCCCCACAACCCCTTATCCAACGAGTCCTATAAATGTCGATAGAAAAGGAAACAGAACGAGTCAAATTAAAAACAAAACGAAAGGATAAAATGTCCGCAGCTCTTTGTCAGAACGCAAAAGTAAACACTGCCCCATCGTAAACAAGATAAAATGGGATGCGTTTTTTTTTTTATTCCTTGTGGCGCACATCAACGAAAACAACAATACATTCCATCTTCGTGGATGGTGATCGCTGCATGACCCCCCTGCCACAATCATTAGTCCTGAAGATGTTTTTTATTACATGCCGAAGCGTTAGCATTGAAAAATGTATTCTTGTTAATATTATCATATATATATATATATATATATATATATGAGATAAGGTTCATTACTGATAAAACCAAACTTAAA